>SNQJ01S0103895.1:9071-32728 GCA_010110895.2 Picea sitchensis
AATATAATATATGCTGGTTTTCCCGGTTTGGGTTTCCAGGTGAAAAATCTCTGTGTAATGTTTGTATTTGCCATTGCATCTTTTCTGTTCTTTTCTGAATATCAGTTTGCAGTAGATATTGTACAAGGTTAGAATTTACAGGTTGTGGGTAGCAATGCTTTTGAGCTCAACACTCCACCCTTCCTTGTCTTGCACCCAGTGTTCAATGTCGACCTGCTTCGGCCATATTTTCCACCATTATTGGACACCTCAGAGATTGCAGAATAGCTGAAACCAACAAAGCTCAACCTTGACTGCATGGAACAAGCATCCACTAATCTGATAGTGGACACAGAGGTCAAGGGCACTCGCCAGTAGAGGATTAAGCTTTATCAGGTTGTTAAGGCAGGGAAACTCCTCCTCCAAGGCAAGTGGCTCACCCGGGGCGAAATCTAGCAAACGTTTCCTCACCTGATGGGGGAACTCAACACAATGGACACCATTTCTTCCTAAGGGGGTAGGATTGATCTAGGTGGATATCAGTGGCCACCCACCTATTCCAACTGGCTCTTCTTGTATGTTTTTAGTTCAACATGTTCTTTTGTACGTTCTTCTTTTTAATTAATTGTAATTGAGAATTTCTCACATTTCTCACATGTCATGATATTTGCACACACATCAGTGAATAAATTAGGCCAGAAATACCCAGCTCTAAGTATCTTGTATGTTGTGGTTCTCCAGAAATGATGACCTCCACATAAAATCCCATGAAATTCAGTCATAATTTGTTTTTCCTCTTCTGGATCTAAACATCTTAAAAGAAGCCCTAAAGGATCTTTCCAATATAGACTCTGATCAACAATAAAATACCTTATTTCTTTAAGTTTTAGAGATCTTACCTTGGTCTTCTCAAGTCCAGTGGGAGGATGCAGATTTTGCAGGAAATAGATGATGTCGTTGTACCAACTGCATTCTGCCAATTTTGAGTTGATTTGCAAGTTGATGTTATGAATATCAAATTGTTGATCTTTATAGTTAGTACTCATAAAATTTACTCCCAATGCCTTACAATTGGATTAAGCTAGCAATCTAGCTAAACCTTGACCTTTTACCAACTTGGTGGGTTTTACCTCAAGATCAAACTCTAAAATCTTAGCAATCCACTCACTTATTTTCCCATCTATATCAGGCTGAATCATAATTTATTTCAAATAACTTGAAGGAACATAAGCAATGATTTTTGAATAAATAAAATATACCCTGAAAGCCTTAAGATTTTTTACTGAAGCATAAGATTATTTCTCCATAATGTCATATCTGAATTTAGCATCTCTCAAGTCCCTACTGAAAAAAAGAGATAGGTTTCTCCATTCCATCTAAATTGTTATAAAGAAGGACAACAACTAGTGTATCATTGGAGGAAAAAGAAAAAATCAAAAATTCCTTTGAGTAGTCAGGACTAATCAAAATAGGAGCATCAATGAGTGCTTTTTGTATCTTCTCAAAAGAACTCTTAGATTTTGGTGTCCATTTTACTTTGTTTCCTTTTCTCAGCATGGTAGTGATGAATTTCACTAACTCAACAAAGTTAGATATAAATCCCCTTAAAAAAATTATCTTACCTAAGAAAGACTGAATTTCTTTCTTGGACATTGAAAAAGAAAGGGTTTTGATAGCCTCTACTCTATTTAGGTCAATTTTTACTCCTTCAGCTGAGATAATGTGTCCTAGAAGCTTACCTTCCTTCATGGTAAAAATAGACTTTTTGGGATTTAGGGACAACCCATACTTTCTTCACTTCAAAAACACCTTCTTTAAATGTTGGTAATGATCTTTATCAGACTTGGAAAACATTGTAATATCATCCAAATAGATAACCACAAACTTGTGTTTCTCTCCAATAAATGAAATGTCCATTGCACACTAGAAATTTTCCCCTGCGTTCATGAGACGGAATGGAATATGGGCATACATGATTTTACCCTAAGGAGTGGTAAATGTTGTCTTCTCTCTGTCCTTTGGAAACATAGAAATCAGATTGTATCCCGAAAACCCATCAATCATTAAAATCCTTACTGAGCCTATCACCCTTTGCAAGATATATTCCATTTTTGGTAAGGGGTAGTTGTCTTTTCTGGAACACATGTTTAAATTCCTTAAGTCAACAAAAATATTGATCTCACCATTCTTCTTACTGAATGGGACCAGCTTAGATACCCAATCAGAATACCTCATAGGTATAATGATTTGGGCATCAAGCAATTTCTTGACCTCCTTTTCCATAACAGACAGTAACATGGGGTTAATATTCTTGAGTTTTTGTCTAAAATGTTTGGTGTCATATTTCAAAGGTATCCTATGATCAATGATGCTAGTATCATAAGTTTCTAGGTATTCATACTTCCATGCAAAAACATCGGAAAATTATTTCAACGGTTTGACATATTCAGCCCTTTGATTTTATGATAAGATATTGCACAATTTAACATATTTGGGTTATTCTTCAATGCCTAGATTACATTCTATCAGATCTTCATTTTATTTTGAACCACTCACCTTCACAGCAACATCATTTTTATCAAACAATATTTCCAAAGGAACTAGTCCTTTAGGAATGTGATTGCTAGGAAACTGAACAATTTTATGATCTGCAGATTTGTTCAAAAATTTATTAGTATGCATATTTTTATCATCATTTGAATCTTGGTCAATATGAAGAGAAGAAAATTCATGTATTATTTCCAAAAAACTATTTATTTCTTTATCATTATCAAACACCTTCCAATTCTTGATATTATTAGGTATAGTAGGTTTGTATTTCACCTCAACATTATACTTAGGTTTTGGAGGTAGTGGGATTTTAAAATTGCTAGAAGAAACAACTAAGGAATCATCCAATGTATTAGCCTCTCTGGGAACAAAAGATATGTTGAAAGCATGGATGATTTTAGGGGCTAAATTTTGCTCATGGGCTAATTTTCCATGTTTTTTTCCCAAAAACCGATTCGCTATTCTAAAATATATTCACCCAAATTATATAGGATAAAATTATTTTACCTTAAAAATCACCAAATATTTATACTAACTATATAAAATCCTTAGAAATTTGAATATTTTTACAAAAATATCGCCAAACATTTTATAGTTGGCCTGTGAAGGATTAGTAAGATTTGCCAAGGTTTCTACATTTTAAAATAAATTTCCATCGTTAAAATCATCCCTGGTTGAAGGCTCAAATTTTTTTATCAATGAGGTCCTAAAACTCATTCCTATAAGATTTCAGTCTAGGATGCTTTGTTTGATATATGTTTTTGACTTGATGCACAATCAACTTTGCATCTCCAAAAATTGACAGTCCGTCAATTTTCATGTCCTTTGCAGCTCTAAGACCCAAAACTAAGGCTTCATATTCTGCAATATTGTTTTCTGTTTAAAATTTAATCTTGAAGTACAAGGTCATGACATCTCGAGAGGGAGAAATGAACACTACTCCAGCACCAACACTATCCTTGGAAGATGCACCATCAAAATACATCTTCCACATTTGAACACCATGTCTAGTTATTTCACAGTTTGTTGATGACTAATTTTTTATCTCTAATTGGTATCAACAACATAGATGGGATGGTTTGTTGGGTTTCTCTCATCACTTATGGTATATGCTAGTTGAGCTTCTTTATACAGTCTCATGTGATCACCCCAAAATACTAGTATGGTAGCATAAGAGAGATCCATTTTTAAAATCCCTCCTAACCTCTTTATCCATGATCTAGACAACAACATCCCAAATTTAGGAGGAACATCTACAACTACAATGTCCATGACTATGTTTTTCATAGGTAATTGGAAAAGAGTGACAACTAGATATTTAATAACTCCAAGACATTTTACTTTTCTTGAGTCAAAATAATACAAGTCATGATATGCTTTAGTAATTTCCAGACCAGCCTTAGGAATCAAGTTATGGGATGCACCTGAATTCATAAGACAATTGTGCAAAATCTTTTCATGCACATTCAAAGAAGTGTAAAATGGGGGAGATGAATCATCTTTGTCTTCTACTAGTGGTCCTAATATAAATGCAGGCTTCTCATCCTATAAGTTAACTAAGTCCGTTGAAAGGGAATAAGATTCAAGCTGCAACATTTTTGAGATAGATTTCTTAAAGTCTTCATTTTTCATCGTTTCTAGGAGTGGAACAAGAATCTTGATTTTCTGGATTTCATTCTCAAAATTAAAATAGGAGTGGGGTTTTTGGATTTCCTTTACCTCTTGAACATGACCCTTGATAGTTGGTTGTTTTTTTGGTTCTCATGTTTATTTATTTGGTGAAGCCACAACATTGGAAGGAATATCTGATTTTTTAGGCTGAGTAGATGCACTTGGTTTTCCATCCTTCTATTTTGATCTCAGATTATAATTATGTTGAGCTTCATTGAATTTTTCTCATTTACTTAACTCATTCAACTGATTGCACATAAAGACTCTTCATAAGAAGTCTAGGTTAAATGAGGAGAGGCAGTTGTATCCCCTAAACAATGAATTTCTTGGTCTTCCTCCTCATTATTTCCTTCTTCATCATCAACCAAATTGTTCTGTATAGGAGTTTGAACTTTTTCATCCTCTCTATTTCTCTGATATCTCTGCAAAATTTGAGGTGTATTATTCAGCCTTTTGAAATTATTTGTGTTTCCAAAATCTTGAGGATTTCTATTAGCTGGTCTCCCTTCCATCTTTAACCTTTCCATCTCTGCAGATAATGACGTAACCAATTTGGTCAATTCATCAACCTTGGGATCAATCCCTGAAGCATCTAAAGATGAGGCTTCTGTTTTTTGTTTCCTTCTATCTCTATCATATTTTCCCCTCAACTTATCTCCTGCTAATATATTTGATTCAACCTCTAGTGCAACAACTTGCATGTGGGCCAATGTTGTAGACCTTATTTCTCTCAACAAAAGACAAAATTTTGGGTCAAAATCACTTGCATAAGTTATTTTAGCAGAGGTCTCAGTGGGTTTAATCTCAGTAGGAATGTTTGTGTACATCTTGTTAAATCTTTTTGAAAAATTTGACACTGATTCACCCTCTTTCCTTTTTAGAACCCCAAATTCTATAATGCAATACAAGAAGTCTTTTTTGTCACCCCAATGCCTTAAAAGATTTAGGTAAGTCTCTAGAAATACCTGAAGATTTAGAAGAGGAGGCTCCTTGCAAAGCTTTTCCCTTCCTAATGATTTTTTCTGGATCAGGTTCAGGTGTAGCTAGAGGTGATTGTGGGTTAGCCCTTGTATGCCTTCTCTTGGGAGCCACAACTTAATTTTGGAGTCCCCAAGTGCACTATGTAGTCATTCTATTTACTTATTTGTGTACACCAAGAAAATCAGTAGTGTCCCTGTCATACAACCCATGGAAATATCTTCAATTCGTGTACCAGGAAACGACACCAAAAATGTTAGCACTAGAAGTCACACCTAGACTATTGTAGGTGTAAGCCTAATACCCATCAAAATTTGAATAATTGTTTTTTTCAATGTGTAGCAAATGGGTGTGATACTTAGTTTCTAATATCAACACAAAACCTCCATGAAATACACACTAGCAAGCAAGGCTTTGAATAGCTTCAAATCAGTGTTTAGAGAAATCAATCGAAAGATAGAAGAGTTAGCAAGGAAAATGAAATACATGCTCTGGGTTACATCACGTAGTTATAAAACACATATAGAAGAAATCTCATCGAATAAGAACCTCCTAATCAACAAGAGAGAACACTTTGATCATGCGTGCATGAATTAACAACAATAACTCATTTATTGTAGTAAGGAACAAGCATAATGATGAATCCTTCATCAACATCTAACATCAAAGTGAGATAGAAACATATGTGACAGTAGGAAAGGAAACTGATCATTCACTATTAAATATTCTTGAATCTGGTACATACGTCTGGAAACTCTATTACAGTTTGAAAGATAAAGATAAGAATCTCACTGTCTAACCATTTGAATCATCTCATAGAGTTACAATGCATCTTAAATAACAAAACATCCAAAAATATCTCTCCAATTCACCACCTAGCTTCTACATAGGATTATACTCCTAAGAAAGGCGTGGCACTAGGTGCACAACAAAAATGTAACAAGAATGCTATATTCCAAGAAAATGTTGGCATCATTAAAAACAAATGATGAAAACTTGATGCATGTGGCTTTACTCTAGGCAGATCCTTGAGGCAGGTGGCCCTTGATGTGCAGCTGATATTTAAAGAGCTTATCTGAACTCACTCTGACACATGACAATCCTCATCAACTAAAAATATTTTTGACACCTAGTTCGCAACTCCTACACTACAAACTATCCTAAAACAATTAGTTCGCAGCGCCTTTGACAACATGCACTATGAACTTTCCTGTAAGTTTTTTTTTACATCAAAAATGATTTCAATTGTTTAAAAATTGCTCAAAAAGTTGGAAAACCCTTCGAGAACCTACTACAATCTTTTGAAACATGAAGTAACCTTTTGCAGAAGTCATATGAATATGGTAACCTCATCTTAAGACAAAAAATCATTACTTAGGTTAAAAGTATGTGCATAGAAGTGAACCATGGCAAAAATGATGCTGATATAAAAAATAATATCATGTATTCATCTTTTCATGGTGCTTCTTCTAGTAACCACATGAGCTAACATATCCAAATTCCTTTTTTCTCCCTGCTCCTTGAAGGGTTGCATTTCTGCTTTCAACCTTCTGATTTCAACTTAGCAAGTTCTCTTCTTTTTATACACATTCTTAAGTTTCCTGTGCATAGGTAGAGACATCTTAGCCAAATATCTTGCTTTATCAATATTCTTCTCATATAAATCTAACATATTCTTCAGTTTGATTCGGGCCTCCAGATTTGCCTTCTTCAATTTGTCATTTTCAACTCTTGTATCCTTAAGTTGCCTCCTGAGTCTTTTGAAAGTAGGATTCGATATCAATAGTCTCTATGGGTTTCTTGGAAGGCTGAGTTTTATCCTTTTTCTTAGTTGAGGATTTTGTTGTACGTTCTTCCACAAGAATATGTTGCTTAGTTTTTTATCTGGTGAAACTTTTTCTAGGCTTGATTGTTTTTGCAGCAACAGGTGGGGAAAATGCGATTTTTTAACCCTTTAGACTCCTTACTTTACTTGATGATATCTTCATAGGTGTAGTTTATGCCACATGAGAAACTTCTCTATCAAGAGGTTGTGAGGGACCACCTTCAATTCTTTTATCAATAAAATGAATGTATTTATCACTTCTCATCATCTTCCTCTTTTTGCTTGACTCTGAGTTCTCAGTCTTGTCAGCAAGATTAGGTGTCTTTATTTTTTACTGTTGTGTGTGAGAAAAATATGGTTGAAAACCTAATGCAACTAGGAAAACCTCCCAGTCACTATTGTTCTTCTTCAACTCTTCCAATACTAGCATCTTGATTAAGCCAGAGTTAAACACATTGGTATCCACTTGCTTAGATTTAGCTTGGACCCTATCTGACATCTTGCTAATACTTCTAAAAATATAAAAGGGAAGGTTCATGGACTCTTTCCCAGTAAAGTGTAGTAGCAATCTGATATGGTATTGATAAACCATATTGAACCTTCCTTCACAAGTGAAGTACCTCTGAATAACTCTGAGAATTTTTTCAAAATACTCCAACATGTGACTTCTTAGAACTCCCTTGGATAGTTTTTCCCCTTGATATTTAGGTTTTAGTAATTCCTTGGAGAAATTAGAATTCAAAGACATGGCTTTAAACCACTTTTCACCAAAATCAAGTATCTGTGTGGCTATAGAAATAGATTTCTCAAAGAATTCAAATTCTAGTGACCCCACCTTAGTCTTTTTCCCAGTGAAATTGAGTGCAAACTATTTAGCTACCTCAATATGTCCTCTTTTCATTTTCTCACAAAAATTCAGGAAACCCATTCTCTAGAATGCTTCCTTGAAAAATGGTTCATAATTTATATGTTGCATGTCATGTGGCTCAACCCTAATAATTTCTCCCCCTTTGTGAACCTTATTACCTTGTTGTCTGTCCATGATAGTTGTTTTGAAAACCCTCTTTTACCCTTTTATAAGAGTTTGTTATCATATGTATGATAAAAACAGGAAAATATCGGGTTTTGATAGAAATTTCACAATTTAGGGTTTAGTTTAATAGAATATTCATGCAAAGCAACAATGTGAGGATGAACATGATGCAAGTAAAAGATGAGAAGAAAAAAAAAAATCCCAAATTGGATGAGGCTACAATCAGGAAAAAATTGTAGCAACTCTGTGTAAAACGAAGGATTCACAACGCACAGTTGATTTCGCAGTGCACAATTTTGGATTAGGTTTTAATGAAAGGTTTGCAAAACTTCGCAATTCTAAAAATGAAAATGACTTTGAAAAAGATACACCTCAGAACTGAGTGAAGGACAATCAAGGAGGGTTTGGTCTAGTCATAAAATAGAGGGTTCACGGCACCTTAAACACATATTGTTTGTAGCATCATCAAAACATCTAGTGGATAAGGTCACTGCTAGAAGAAAAATATGAAAACTAATATTTCTGGTATGAAGTAGTAAAATTGAAAATTTCCAAGGTTTAGGATACCAATACTGTAGGTTTTTTATTAGTGCAAGAAGTTTGTAGCGCAGGTAATATGCAACAGTTTGCAGTGTAGAAAAAATGACAAAAACTAGAAACTAGTACCATCAACCTACAGGAAATGTACAATCATTAAAAGGGTACATGGTATATCTGAAACTTCAACTGTTGTCTTGTGAGCTAGACTGGGATTTTTTTGGAAGCATTCAATCCAATTTCATCTGCTACAACCAGTTCGTAGCACGATATTTCAAACCAATTGGCAACACGCTTCATTCAAATTGATATACATGTTTCTTGAAACTGACATGAAGAACATGATGAATTGAAGGCACTGAAAAAAAATAAGATATACCTTGACACGTTTCCAAGCTATAATGATGTGTTATTAGTGCATGAGGTATTTTCTTGATACACTGCGAACTTTCAGGTGAGTTTGCAGTAAGTAGACTTGACACTTGATTTGACCCTCAAATGGTTGAAAACGACATAAGGAACCTTTTGTACATCCCTTTGAGACAAGACACATGATAATGATAAGTTTAAGACAAAGGGTGTAACCAATGCTGACCCTTACTTCTTTCATGATGATGAACACTATCATGACACCAAGACTCTTACATGGACTAAGGTCAAATTTATTTGCTCATGTAAGAATCAAACATGATTTATTGACATAAGACATGAATCAAAACCTAAAAATTAAAATACCATATGACTCAACCCTAGAACCTTAAAAAACTTTGACCCCTACACATCCTATGTGCTAACATCATCTTTCACAATCTGTTATGGAAAACATGGCCAGTTTGGCGGGTACCAGAGATATGAGACTTACTAGACTGAGTGTTGAAACTGGGGGTATTAGTTTTCTTATGACTACATCGATAGGTGGAGGGATTCCTTATGTTAATTTTTCTCAGTGTAGAAATAACGTTTCGTTTGGGATGCCTTTCTAAACACAAGTAGCCCATCTTTAGGATTTCCTGGTTTTGGACAAATGACTAGGGTCCCCTACTCCTCTTGGTATAAGGTTTGTGTTTAGGAGAAAGAATGTTCTTGTATTTAGAGGGATCATAGGAGTTACATCTATTCCCTTTCTAGGAATCCCAATGGGTGTTCCTAATGCTCCTAGCATGGGGTTTTCTTTTGGTGGAGGTTTTAATTCATGCACTATTTATCCAATAAATTACAAATCTTGTCATTAATGTTGGGAATTCCTTTGGGGGAACTTATCCAAGTGGAAATGCATTATCTAGTGGGATGCCAAGTTCATATTATAGTAACTCTAATTTTATTGCAACAACTCAATTGCCATTTTTGGTGATGTTAATTTTTTCATATCTATCTTGGATCACAAATGAATCAATTAATTATGATCGATATTTGAATTAATTACGATTAAAGGACATTTATGAGCAAAGTATCCTATTTTTCCACAATTAAAACATTTGAAAGGGAGATTACCTTTGTATCTGTTTTTGAGCTTCCTGGCAAAGTTTGCTTATTCCTCATCAAGTTCACTTTCTGAGAAATCACTTATCTTTCACTCTATCCTCTTTGATGCTTTAAAGGTTGCTTCCTTCCTCGATGTTCTTGGTGGGCTATCCTATTCTACTCTCATTTCATATGTAGTTAGTGTTACATGTAGTTCATCCACTATTAATTTGTCCAGATCATTCATTTCTTCAATAACTAATATTTTGGGATTAAATATTGAGGGAAGTGACCTGAGCACCTTCTATACAACAATAGCTTCTTCAACATATTCTCCTAATCCTTTGATGAAGTTGACAACCTCATCCACATGAACAAGATAGGTTGCAATGTTCTCTTATTCATTCATTTTGAGAGTCTCGAATTTTCCTTTTATAGACTTGTAACTTTGCTCTCTTAACCTTCTCACCTCCTTCATAAATCATTTGTAGTTTGTCCCACATCTATTTAGATAAGGAGAAGTACATGAATTTGGTATATATTGATTTTGTAAATCTGCAAAGAATGGAATTCCTGGCCCTGGAATTATTGTTACTAAGCCTAATTTCAGTTGTATCAGTTGGAGGAGTGTTTGGAGCTTTGTAACCATTTGAATAATTATAACACATACAATATCATGAGGAAAAGAATATATCAGACAAGAGACAAAAGTGGGGGTGAATCAAGTGTTATTGAGCTTAAACAATTTTAAGTCTATTAAAACATTCTTAATCTTTCTTTAAGTGATCATCAACATTATAAATCATGGATAGGTAAAAGTAAAGGCATCAGTCACACATAAGGTATACACGAGACAATTTTTTCATGAGGAAACCCATAAAAGGGAGAAAACCTCTTCTTCTTTGAAATGATAGAGAGTCTTTTAAGTTAAATACATCATCGTTGAGCACCAACTCAGTATGAGGCTACAACCTCAGTTTCACAAGCTGCAACTTGTTTGAGAGCGGCAACTCTCTGGTTTCTCTGTACTTATAGAAGGAAGAACAAAGCCTCCCTTAATGTTTCCGGCTACCAACTAGATGGAAGCACCAAGTCCCAAAATATCTCCTAGCACCAACTAGAATTTAGAATACAATCCTCCCTAGCACCAACATACCACCTTGATTTTTCTGGATGCAACCAAATGAAAGCTACAAATCCATATGTTCAAGAACCCACTTGAACCTCTTAGGACAACAATCCTCCTAGCACCTCCCAACCACACTGTCATGGGCTGAGATAAATAAACAAAAACTACATAAGATGAAATCAATTCTTGCAATCTTTCTTTGTTCACATTAAATGCGGTGAGTCTTCTAACTATTGCTGCAGTTCTTCTTCCATGCACATTCACCCATTACGCAAATCTTCTCTACTTCAACTTGTTGAAATGAACCTTCTTTTGGTCAGTATTTTTTTCTTCATATGTTGCTCTTCTCACGGGTTTATGCATTGAGCATATTCTTATTCTTACATTGCACGTTCTATGATTTTCCCTTTCTTATAGTTTCGTTTGTTTTCGTCCAGGCGACCAACCCGCATACTTGTCTGTATCGTTTTCTTTTTTATACACACTCTACCATGCGGGTTAATCTTCACATCTCCTTAGCGGAAAAATAATCCATCCGAGGAATTGAAACATAAACCCGATCGGCAATCATGAGTCGGTGCTGGCAACATGATTAAATCGGCGGGGAGTTAAGCGTGAGAGAATAGTAACCCTCGTCATATTCAGGTTTATCACTTTTGGATTGGATGGTTACGGTAATCTTTCCTTTAAATCGAGTTTAGGCATTTCGAAATCCTGTAGCCAGTGTCTGCGACGCGTTATCACGATCTCGAGCTTCGATGGAGCTTTCAACTCCTTCCTCTGTATGAACATGGCCATGACCAAGTGCTTATGCAAAAAATGCTTTTCGCAAATTAGCTTTCTTGAGTCTAGAGATGAGGCATCTCGACTCTTTAAGTCGCAATCCCCGAAACCCGAGGAATTAGACTGAGATCAGCGGTCCACGATCATGATGAGTCTGATCCGGATCTCATCATGGATCGCATCTCAGTTCGCGCTTTGATACAGAGGTCCTTGTCACTCAAGTTGCGATGGGGTGAAGCTCGAGTTGCATCTCAAATCAGCAGTCCCAAACGCATCGTAGAATTGATGGGTTGGGATTAAATCGCGATTGCATATCGCCAATTTCAATGGTTTTGTTCTTACCTCTCCAAATTAGCGATAGTGAAGCTCAGAGTTGGAGCTGATCTGGTCAAATCTCATCATGAAAAGATTGTGGTAGGTTAAATGCATTGATTCGCACATTGTGATTTCCAATGGTTTTGTTTTCTGCCCACCTCCAAGTCGGTGATAGAGCTCGAGTTGGGCACATTCGGATCAACGGTCAAACTCATCAGCAGATTGATGGTTGGGATTAAATCGCGATTTATTGGTTTGTTTCTTGTACCTCTCAAATTAGCAAATTAAATTAAAACTCGAAATGGGTCAGCGGTCGGATCAACCTTGATCTAGCATTCACGATTAAAATCGTGATTTTGCATATCACAATTTCAATTGTCATATTTATTGCCTCTCCAAGACGCGAATTGCCATTTCTGAAATGGAGTTGACGGTCGAGATCAACCTTGATCTGACGGTCATCGAGAAGGGCACATCGGAAAAAGAATTTTCTATTAAATCATCCTCCCTTCGGATTTCAAATGTACACTTTCGCTTAGGTTTCTGGATAGCACTGGAAATGCAAACTTCATCCGGAAATACAATTTGATCAACTTCCACCACATTACTTGTTCGATTAAACAATTGAAAGTGCAACAAACCCTCAACTCCCCTAGCTACACGAAAACGTCCTTTCCGAATGTTGGCTGTACAGTGCCCTCGGAGACATCATTCCATTGCAAAGGAAACTCCGGTAACCATCGGTTGCAGAAGTAATGGCTGAAATGTTTCGTTAGTTGAAAGGAAAAGATGATGCATTACAACATATGGAATTCATTATGACCAAACCCTACAAATCCTTCATGCAGCGTCTTGATATTGCCCATCCTATTTCGCTTTACGTACTCATGCTCTCTTCATTGTTGGCGCCATTCAATGATAAGTATACAAGCATGCACTATCTATTAAAGATTTGCCAAGCTTATTCTCCCCTTTGGCATTGATGGCAGCTCAAGCCGCATACATGCGACTTTAGGGCTCTCCTCAGACTCTTTTCTCCCCTTTTGGGATCAATCATCGAAGAAACATGCTCCCCTAATCGTTTGCAATATACTCCCCATCGACTATAAGCATCTTCTTGATACTACCCGGATATTCAATAAAATTACTCTGACCCGGTGAACATATTAGACACAAGAAATTGTAACCCCCAAATTTTGACGAAGATATCGAAGAGGGGTTGTTTTGTAATGGTTTTCTTGATATCCTCATAATCTGTTCTCGAATTCATATAATTAGTTCTGGGGCAAATTCTATTTGCTCATTCTCTGATAAAATGGTACTATTGGAATATGCTTAGTCTTGGAATGAAGAGCGGGATTCTTGGAGACACTAATAAAACTGGTGTTATCACAAACTATCATAATGGGCTCATCATACACAACCCATATATCTATCAATGTTTGTTTCATACAAAGAACCTAAGTGCAACAATTTGCAACTACAATGTATTCTACCTCTGTAGTGGATAATGAAATGGATCCTTGCTTTCATCTAATCCGTACAACTAATGAATCACCGGAAAGAATGCTCCTCCAACGGTGCTTTTTCTCTCATCAACGGTTGCCGGTTGCATCTGGACTGGCGTTGTTTGGAAATTGATTCCTAAGATACCATAGACCATAAGAAATTTTATTTCCTTCAGAGTATTTAAATATCGCTTTGAGGCTACCGATGAATTTGTTTAGGAAAGGCCGATGCGCGACCTACCGTTCAACAGCATTATGTCGGGTGGATGTTGTGATGTATTGCCTATCATAGAAGCGTATGTCGTCAACATCGGTGAGATATCATCTTTACTTAACGAACCGACCTGTGATTGTGCTAAAGCGGAAGGAATCTTCATTTGAAGTTTCAACATCTGTAAATATTTTTCTTGAGGAAATAAATGTTCTAGCGAGGAACTTTGTTTTAGCGCCGAAACCGAAAGTGTAGCCGATTCTCCTATCATGGACATTTTCAAATTCTGTTTGCATGGAATTAACAAACCGGACGGATGATTCATTAGTAAGGTAAAAAATAATATCATCTACATAGAATAAAACAACTAGTAGGTATCGCATGGACTTAGTAAAGGTTATATCAATGGCTCTTGAACCCCTTTTCTTGTAAAAATTTATCCAATCCATAATACCAAGCTCTTCGGGCTTGTTTTGAAAAGTCCATATAAAGGCCTTCTTCGGCTTACAAAACTATAATTAGGATTATCATCAATGAGATATGAGACCTCTCATATATGTATGGTCTGGTAAAGTGACAACATTCATCTGATAAACTTCAAAGTTTTTATGACATGAATAAATAAAGAAACATTATGATGGCTTCAAATCTCACTTAGCGGTGCAAAGTTCCTCAAGTCGACCTTCCAACTTGTGCATATCTTTGGGACTAATCGGCTTTATTTCTAACAACTTGTCGCCTTTTCATTCATTTTTATTCTGAACACTTATTTTACGGAACCTATTACATTATTTTCTTCAAGTCTAGGAACAAGCTTCCAATTATTGTTCTTTTCAATTTGATCAAACTCTTCATTCATAACTCTAATCCAACCATCATGCTTCCTGGCTTCATCAAATTTTGAGTTAGATCATGAATAAAAACAACTTGATTGTTCTCGGTCTTTAATCAATTTCCTTCTTGTCTAAACTCATTTATTTATATCTCCAATTATCCGGTTTTCAGGATGATTCTTTTTAATAATTATGAGAGGTGATCTTGCTTCTTTACGTTGATTTGATTCTTCTTGAGTATTTGTATCTTCCTCTGATTCAGATTCTTCGCTACTACGATCCTTGGACCTATTCATCATCTTCAACTATATCTTCTGATGGACAATGCTTGCTTACATTTCGTACATGGATTTCTTCATCAACTTTTTATATCTATACAATCAACTGGCTTTTATAGGTCTCTTATTGTAAATCTATACCTTTACTATTTGTAGCATAACCAAAAAAAGTTCCTTCAAAACTTCGGTCATCATATTTGCCAATATTTTTCAATGCGTTTGTTCTTGAAGTGTAACATTTACTCCCAAAACTTTAAAATGCTTGATTGAAACAGGTCTTCCAAACCATAGTTCATAGGAGTCTTGTCACTATGTGTCATGAGATGAGATTTATTGGAATATGAATAAATTTGTATGGTGGCTACAATATGTCTTAGGCATGTTCCTTTCATTCATCATTGATCTTGCCATTTCTTTGTCTTTGACCTATTCTACCTCTCAACAGCTCCATTTTATTTGTAAGGTCCTTGGAATTGTGTACTCTCTTTTGATCCCATGTTTATCACGGGAGAACTCTTTGAAGTTCCACAGACTAAACTCTCCTCCTCATGCGGACCTTCGCATTTAATATTTTTTCTGACTTGATTCTCAATCAAAATGCCGGCTTACTTTGAATTTTCCAAATGCTTCATATTTTCTTTTTCGAGGGCAGTAGAGTTAGTCTGAGATAGTCATCAATAATCAACATAAAGAGTAATTTTTCTTTTCTGTACCTTCTTAACCCTTATTAGTCCACACTTAGATCCACATATACTATGCTTAACTAGAGTGGGAATTTTTACATTTGAAGAAAGTTCTTGATTTGAACTAAATTGTGAGTAAAGCTTTCCTATTTAGCCGAGGGTTTTCATGAGTCATATGGATTGATATCTTGGAGATCTTTCTTGCCCCATTTTTAGTTTGATTATGTGATCAAATTTTAGGAGACTTGGTCACCTAAATACCACAACCAACTTTCATCATATTTTTCTTAAGTGGCATTCTTCTACTTCTTCTTTTAACGGATAGACATTGTTTTTACATCCTTATCCTTTTGCAATCATTTGTCCACAGACTCAAAGCCTTTATTTTCTGAGTCACTAGAATTAAAAACAATTTCACATCCTTTGTCACAAACTTAGAGGAAACTTAGTAAATTATGTTTCGGACCATCTACAAACAATACATCTTGAGCTTTTGCTTTGCCATTACTCAGGGCACCATTCCCCTTTACCTTTTTTTTCCTTGTGCATCATTTCCAAAGTTACATTTCCTGATTTGTTTCACTTTAAAGTTAGAAACTTACTTTTTGTCTCCAGTCATGTGTTTGGAACATCCCTTGTCAATATACGGGGATTCTTTTGGTTTTGGGTTGATAATACTAGTCCACACTTGTCATACTTTCTTCTTTAAACCAGCATTTCAATGATGGGGTTCAAGTCTGGATTGTATTTCCTTAAGTGACAACCTACAACTTTATGTCCATAATTATAGCAGGTGTAACATTCTAGTTCACTAAATAATAGATCATAACAATTGTTATGCTCCTGCTTTATTGTTATTATTTCACACCGTATCCTTCCCTCCCATTCATCCACCACGATTTATAGTACATGATTGTTTGTTACTTAGTTGTCTCAATCTTTTGTTGTGGAAGATAGTTATTCATTTGATATCTTGATGGTTCATATCTAAATATTAAAGAACAAATTTTGGTTTGATTAAAAGTGGAAGTGAGAAAAACAATAACCATAGAAAAATCTTTGTACCTTGAAAAAATCTATCTTCTTTGAGGAGGTCAATTTCTTTCATGTCAATAATATTTCTGATCTACAAATTCAGTTCTGGTGCATTTTCTTTCATTTCTTCTTAATTGTTGATTTTTCCTTCTTTGTTTAGTGGTGTTGTCAATGTTTGAAGTTTAATGGAAGCTTGATTAGATTATGTATTACTTGGATGATCACTCTTGATCCTTCTTCATATCCCAATCCGACACCAATTTGAATTTTTGTTGATTTAGATGGAAGTTAATTTATGCGAGGGCTTTAATGCTTGGTGGTTGGTGATGCAATCCTTTCATTCTCTGTTTACTACAGATTTTTGCTCTCTCTTGTTCTGAGACTTTTTGACTTTCTTCTCGGTAATTGTTGTTTCAATATGTCTTCATTTTATTTTTCCTCTTCCTGAATTCCACTTTCAGCAGGGTAAAGTCTTCATCGGGATTTTTACTTTCTTTCTCGAACTAAATCAACAATTGTCTTTTCTTTCTGTTTCTAGCAATTAGAGTCACGTCAATATCTTCCAGTGCATTGATTGGTTCTCCTTCCATATCAACCACAGATTCTTCATTATTATCATCACTTCTTGTGCTTTTATTAGCTCCATAATCCTCTTTGGTCATAAGAATGAAGTCATTTACCATATCTTCATAGGAAGAGTCACTATAAGTGTCTTCTAAGGGTATCATTATTTTTAACCAAACTTTTCTTCTTAATGCAAGTTCTTGTATTTGTACTTCTTTTCATCATCACGATTGCAGTTGCAGTGGGACACTTAGATGCAAAATTACCTATCTTACCACTGATGAAGCTTGTTTGAAGGGCAACTTCCTTGATATTTTCTGATCCTTTCTTTAACCTTCTCTAGAGATTTTGCCTTAGCCATCATCTAATTACAATTAGTATTTCTTGTCTGATTTAAAAGATGCTCTCTAGTACTGGATTTATCTTTGTAATTCTCATTTCGTATGGAGTTAGGGTTTATATAAGTTGATCAATGGAAAGGGTTTTGAGATCATTAATTCTTCTATTAGGAGACTTTTTGGATTAAATTTATGGGGCATAGATCTTAAAATCTTGAACTAAGAGTGAGTCATCAAACTTTTCACCGAGACCCTTCATGGCATTTACAAGTTCTTTGAAATCTTAAAATACTTGCTAATTGTTTCATCTTCATTCCATCCTTAGTTGTTCAAATTTCCAATGTATGTTTGAAGTTTGGCATCTACACCTACTCATTTCCTTCATAGCAGCTAATAAGTTTATCCCACATTACTTGGCCGATTTCAAGATGCATCACCTTACAAACTCATTCAACAAGTCCATTCAGATAGCATTCCTTAGCATTAAAGAACTAAACTCTAACCTTATCATCCTTGGAGGCTAGCTGTGAACTTTAATCTTTCTTCAAGTGATGTAACTTGTTATACAACATGAATGATTAAAAACTAAATAGCATGGTGATTACACACATAAAGGTATGCACCACTTGGGGCATATTTTTCACGAAATTATAAAGGGGGTAATACCTCTTCTTCTTCGATTGATAGGTAGTCTTTTAAGTTACGTACATCATCTATGTTTGAGCTTTCCAACTCAATGTAGAGGCTGCTACCTCTGTTACCCTGAAGCTGCTTTCAATTTTGAGAGCACCAGCTCTCTTATTTCTCTAGCACCACTAGAAGGAAGCCACAACTCCCCTAATGTTCCAGCTGTTGGATGGAAGCACCAACTTGATTCTGATCCTCAACACAGAATGTTCCAGCACCAACTGGATGGAAGCACCAACTTCCAGTTACACAGTCTCCAACCTGTATAACAGAGAAGACTTGTTCTCCCTTGCACCACCCTGCCACCCTGGTTTCTCTGGCTGCAACCAGATGGAAGTTAAAATTCCCTATGTTCAAGCTCCCACTTGAACCTCTTAGGACAACAGTCCTCCCTAGCACCTCCCAACCACCCTGTCATCTGAATGAATAAATAAATAGACAACTACACAGATAAATCGATTCTTACCAATATTTCTTTGTTCTGTAAATCTGGTCTTCTTCTAACTATTCTGCAATTCTTCTCTTCCTTTGTCTGTTCTGCAAATCTTCTCTGCTTCAACTTGTTCTGTCATTCTTCTCTGCTCCAAGTCTTTTTGTCATCTGTTACTCTTCTCTGTGTTTTATCTCACATTGTGCATATTCTCAGTCTCACACTGCGCATTCTATGATTTTCCCTTTCTTATAGTTTCATTCATTTTTCGTCCAGAGCGACCAACCACTCACCGTCTGTATCGTTTTATTTTATACACTCACCCATGATAGTTCATCTTTGCATCTCCTTCGGCAAAAGAAAAACAACCGTCCGAGCAACTGAAACGCCAATCGATCGACAATCATGAGTTAGTATCGCTAACAGATTCGTAACTGAGGAGTTAACTGTGAGAGAGAACAATAACCCTCTGATCATATTCCAGTTTATCTGCATCGTTGGATGAATTTTATTAATCTTGCCTTTAAATTGGGTTTCGAAATTTCGGCAATCCTGTAGCCAAGTGTCTCGACACTTCATGTCGCGATCTCCGAAGCTCCGATACAGAGATTTTCTGCACTAGCTCCTTCCTCTATATGACCATGGCCATGACCAAGCACTTATGCAAAAAATGCTTTTTGCGAATTCGCCTTTCATGAGTCTGGAGATGAGGCATCTCAACTCTCCAAGTCGCGATCCCCGAAACCCCAAGATGGAGCTGAGATCAATGGTCCACGATCTTGATGAGTCTACGGTCCAGATCTCATCGTGAATTCACATCTCGCAATTCCTTCGATAGATGTCCTTGTCACTCCAAGTTGCAATAGGCGAAGATCCAAGTTGGGGCTCACATCAACGGTCCAAAACACATCGTAAATTGACGGATGGGATTAAATCGTGATTTCGCATATCGCAATTTCAATGGTTTTGTGTCTTACCTCTCCAAGTCGCGATAGGAGAAGCTCCGAGTTGGAGCTCAGATCAATGGCCCAAAAATCATCGTGAATTGATGGCTGGGATTAAATCGCGATTTCACATATTGCGATTTTAATGGTTTTGTTTCTTACCACTCCAAGTCATGATAGGCGAAGCTCCGAGTTGGAGCTCAAATCAACGGTCCAAAAATCATCGTGAATTGACGACTAGGATTAAATCACGATTTTACATATCGCGATTTCGATGGTTTTGTTTCTTGCCTCTCCAAGTCACGAGTCGCAAAACTATGAAATGGAGTCGACGATCCAGATCAACCTTGATCTGATGGCTATGATTAAATCACGATTTCAATTGTCATATTTCTTGCCTCTCCAAGACGCAAGTCGTGAAACTCCGAAATGGAGTCGACGGTCCAGATCAACCTTGATCTGACGGTCATTGGGAACCTGCATCCAGAAAAAGAATTTGTAATCATCCTCCTTGAATTTCAAAAATGTACACTCGCTCGGGGGTTTCCTGGACCTTTTCAAATACAACTTCATATGGAAATACAATTTGATCAACTTCTACCACATTACTTGTTCAATTAAGCCATTGAAAGTGCAACAAACCCTCATCTCCCCTAGGTACACGAACAAGTCCTTTCCGAATATCTGGCACAACTCGTGTCCCCTCCAGAGACATCATTCCAGCCCGAAACTCCAGTAACCATGAGCGCCAGACACGACAGTAATAGCTTTGAAATCTTTCGTTAGTTGAAAAGGAAAAGATGATGCATTACAGCATATGGAATCCGTTATGACCAAACCCTACAAATCCTTCCTACAGTGTCTTCTCATAATTCCCATATATTTCATACTTTCTATACTCATGCCATCTTCACTATTGTACTTGCCATCAATGACAAGTATACAAGCATGCGCTATCTGTTAAATATTTGCCAACAAGAAGTGGTCTAAAAGGTAGAAAACCATCCCATGTGCTTGTATTCATTTTAATGATACAATATATAATAAAATAATGAAACCTCTTCAATTTCTCTCACCTCAACACCTCATCAAGAGATAAAGTAGGAGGAGGCAAAGTAGGAATCTAGAAACTCACTTAGGATAACAACTATATCCTACTTATGTGAAATACATAAAGGTGGTATACTAGGACTTAATGATTTTATATGATAAAAAGGATAACATTACCCCCCTCAATCATAAGTTCAAAGAATAATACCAACAAATCAACATAAACTGGTATCATATCCAAGTCTTTCGTTGAAAATCCTAAACTGAGCCTCAATGAAGAATTGCCTAAAAAAACACAAAATCTATATGTTGAAAACTCTAGAAATGTCATTGTGTAATTATGTGAGACAAAATTCTTGTAATTTGTTCACTGATGTGAACCCAAATATGATGAGAGAAAACCAAGAGAATTGAATCAACTGCAAGTCTAATACATCCATGAAAATCCCTGACAACTCAATCAAAGGCCAAGATACAATGGAGAAGGATCATGCTATCCTCTACTAGGTCTAATGACCATCTAGGTGAACCAAATGTCCATATCACTTCTCTCAAAATTAGAATCAAAATCATGTATCCCATGTATGATTCAACCGCAACTCATTGAACCATAATTCTGCCAAAGTATGCCATCTACAAACTACAGTTCCCTATCTGAAAAATTTAATTCCCATATGGAATATGGTTTGTCAAAAATTTCTCTCCAACAATCATCTTCAATTTCATCATCAACTCGCCCCTTTGTCAGCTGAAAGGAGAGACCACAAGTGGTTTCACGAACCATCTTCACTAGATTTGTGAACTCTCCCCCTTAAGGTACATGAGAGTTTCATCAAATCTCAAGAGAGTACCATACTTATTCAATTTATGTTCATCGCAAAGTGGGCATGTGTAAACAACCACATGTTATCTCATCCTGTGAGGTCCATGCTTAAAAGCTATGCCATAAGGGGACCACTTTGGACTTATACTTGAAAGAACATATAGAATTGGATGTGGATCATCACCAAAATCATCTAGAATACTTGTTTGAAATCTTTTGATTGTTTTCATTTCTCCATGCAGCTGGGCTTTAACTCTGTCTTGACTAGACGGTAAGACTAATGTAGTTTCTTTACTTTTTGATTCCATTTCCATGAAGTTATTCATCCATAATTATTATTTTTCTTAACCTTTTTCGTTTTGTGACATCTTTTTGAGAAGTGATTTGTCTTCCCACAATGAAGACAAGGATGGATATCAAAAAACTGTGACTCCAAGTGACCAACTCTATGACAATGTTGGCACTTATTAGTAATATTCTTCACTTCTTCATGAAATCATGCACGCACAAACTGAATTGGTTTAGAGTAATCTGGGATATGAAAATTGTTTCGTTTTTCATATCCTAAGTTGTGTCAATCTTTGTTGAATGCTAATTCTTTCCAAGGTCTGACAAATATCTTGGAAAGATCATTTTGACTATGTTCTTTTACTTCTTCACAATTGTTGTTGTTGTTGTTGTCATTTTGTGTGTCTTTTTGGGACTCATCTTCATCAAGACTTTCCTTCATGTCTCCACTTTATGATTCCAGGTCATGACTAGTTAATGAATCATCAAACTCCTATGTTTCTTTTGTATCCACCATTAGGTCATGTGTATCACAAGTAAAATCAACCATCTGTAATAAGTCTTGTGTGTCACAAGCTGCATCAACCTGTTCTATGAACTTGTTTGTATCACATGTTGCATCAACCATTTGGATAAGCTCCTCTATAGCACATGTTGCATCAATATTCTCTATTATATATTTTGTATCATAACTTGCATCAACTTTTTTGTTTGCTTCATATGTTGCATCAATTTGATTATGTTTTTCTTTTAACATTATTTGAAGTGCATCAATTAATTTATCCTTCATTTCTATGTCATCTCGAAGATCCTTTGTTGATTGCATTGTATCAACCATGTGATCAATTATGTTTTGGTTTTCAACTAACTTCAACTCAAGTGTTTCAATCAATTTATCTTCCATATCAATTTGATCATGTAATTCGTGGTTGTACTCTTGCAACTCCTTGATTTCTTGAGGGGTGTTTTGTAATCACTTTCCTCCTTTACCCATTTCTTATTATTCTCTCACTCATGTTCTCTTGCACTCGCTCGCTTGAGTGTTCTCGCTTGAAATTTTCTTGTCTATTTTTTTTATATCACACTAGCTTGATTTGACACCCAAAGTGTGATGTTTACAATTATTTAAACTACTCAACCTTGTAAATTTTGATTCAAAAATTACAATGACTCTTGGGTGTTGGGCTCAGCTGAGAATGCACCTGAAAATTACAATAACTCAACTTATATTTGATTTGAAACTTTCAAAAAACTATTCCAAGTTGAGCTTGATTATTTACAAAAAATGTTATTTGCAAGTTTACAATGAATGTTGATTTCAAAGTTGACTTGATCTTCAAATTTGACGATGCTTTGAGACCTTGATTATGAACTTGATTTGTCTAGTGTTAATGTGATTTCCAATTTGATATATTTGTTGCTTCTTGATTACTTGTTCTTGATTTTGCATGTGCTTCAATATTCTTTGGCATTGCTCGATTATATGTGCTTTGATTTCTTGTACTTCACTAGCATTAATTGTGTGTTTGAGTTAACTTACTTGTTGTGTACTCCACGCGTGTTGCATTAAATGATCAATTAATGATGTCAAGACTAGACATTAAACATCATAAGACAACCCAAGCAATAAAGCACAAACACATACTACTCAAAGCATCAGAAAAAAACAATATCTTTTAAGAGCTTGGCCTTGACCCTCTAAAAGTCTTATGAAAAAAATATAT
>SNQJ01S0103895.1:41978-69503 GCA_010110895.2 Picea sitchensis
ATAGTTTTATCAATTTTTCTTTTGTTAATGCAAACAAAACTTTAACACAATATTTTATCGTAGAACCCAATTGGGAAAACCACAAACACTTTTCTATTAACTGCAAAAATTATTTTTACAAGTTACATAGAAGGAATATGTTCTTCCTTTTAGATCAACACCAATTAATCAGGATGCACCCACACCCTTGTTCACCAACACCAACTGGTAGGAGGCTTCAACTCCCTTTTTAATCAACTACAATTGACAAGGAAGCACCTACTCCCTTTGTTCACCAACACCAACTGGTAGGAGGCTTCGACCCTCTGTTTAGTCAGCTACAACTGACAAGGAAACACCTACTCCCTTGCAAACTCCAACCTGCCCTTGCACCACCCAACCACCCTTATTTTCTGAAACTAGAAAACTTTTGTATCATGTCTTCACTGCATCTTTCTTTGCTTTTGTGATTTAATATATCTTTTGATTCAAACTACAGAGACACTTTCTTATCACCATTCTTTCTCGTTTATATAATATTCAAAACAACGTGAGTTATAATGCATTGTGTCCTTTCATTTGGACCATCACACCTCTTCATTTAACTTAACCATGATCACTGCAACTACTGCAAAAATCGAGTTCTACTGAGGCGCTTCCTTCAAACCATTTCCCTATGACCATAGGTGCAGAACCATGGGATTACTAATATAAGCATTGTCTCTTCATTCACCCTTTTCCTTTTATCCCCCATATGTCTAGTGCTAGAACCATGTTCTTCGGTACTTCATCCTTCGGGATGACGAGCCTTTACAACCTTTCAAATCTCCCAAATCAAATTCCACCGAAACGGATTAGATGAACAACATTCATTCTTTCGTTAGTCGGACGATCCTGGCTTGATCAGATCTTTCGAACAAATCGACGATCATGACTTAATCTCCTTGTGAGTGAACAGTTCATGTTTATTTCGGGAGTTCGGGACTTCGAGGGTTCGGATAATCATTGCTCCATTTTCCTCCAGAGTGATCACCTATTGGGTAAGTCATAAAACAGTGGAGACCGCTTTCTGTTAGTTAACACTTCCACTTACACTATCCTTCCACTGAACTTGATCAACAATTGAGAACACTTCCGAAGTGTTCTTCAGATCGGACGACTCATGTTCACTTTGGGACTTCGGGACTTCGTCCTTCATGACTTCCAGCCTCTTTACAAATCTATGAATAACAGATGCGTGTCCATAATTTCAATGGTTGAGAATGCTCTCGAAGTGTTCTTCAAATAAGATGACTCATGTCCACTTTGGGACTTCAGGACTTAGGCCATTTGATGGTGGTGAAACTCATGAAGTAAAAATTCTCGAAGTGACATAACTTGTTGATGTCACTTTTTGACATGGCACGGGTCGAGTGGCTACCACGTGTCACTTAGATTCACGATTTACACGTACTTGAAATGTTGATTTCATCTTGACACTTGTCATTATCTAACTGTGCGTCATTATCTGACTGTGCCACGTGTCCTTGCTGATGTGGTCTGCAAACGAAGATCTCCCAATGTGCCACATATTCTTTTCCTTGATCTAATGGTCAAGATACTACCCAAAGTGTTCCTCTGATTATACGACTCATATCTACTTCAGGATTTCGGCGTTTGGGACTTCAGGCAATTCGATTTCTCCACTTCCCAGTTCTCCCGAAGTGAGATTCCCCGAAGTATAACCTCCTCATAAATTTTAACCTGAAATGAATGTTGTTCATTTGATTGTGATCTTAGATCGATGAATCGATATGTTTGTGATGCTGCTTTGCCTTGGTTTAAATCCAATGACTCTTCTTCTTTGCTTATCCTATCCTTCCACTTAAAGTGATCCAAGGACTATTGAGAATTCGGGTATTCAAGATCTCAGCCCTTTTTCCTTGCTTATCCTATCCTTCCACTTAAAGTGATCCATCGGTCGAGAATGGTCCCGAAGTAGATCAACGATCGAGGATGATTGCAGGTTCCCAACTAGCACGACGTTTAAAACTATCGTCGAGCTCCACAATGGAAAAATTGTTCGTTGGTAGTGGAATTGATGCCAACCATAGATCTATTTGGCGGGTGACGATCGACGGTCTAGACTAATTGTGGAATTGAAAATAACATGTTGTTTAATTCCCCTTTCACTCTCCGCAATCTATTCCTGCCGTTGATCTGGAGCTTTGTATCAACGGTCCTGATTTGATCTGATCATGTTTCTGCAATGCACTTTCCCTTGTGAGTTTCATCGTGCTTCTAATCTTTGATCTTCATTCGCTAACCCTCCTCAGCTTTAATCTCTGCATACCATCCTACTGTTTGAAATTAATGACAACACATTAATGACACTATGTCCAACAAATTCAGTGCCATGTCAACACCACATCAGATACACGTGTTAGACTTCACACAGTGCCACACAAATGCCAAGACAATGCCACAAAAGTAGACAAAGTGTAAAGTATCCAAGAATGTTTCCTTTCGATACCTCTGGAGCTTGTCATTCGGTGATATGAAGGTCGGGGAAGTTTCACCACTTCGAAAAAAGGGTATTGAAGAATATTCCATCATGCTTTAATTTATGACAGATCTGTCCATTCATCTTGATCAATGACTGTGATCTATTTGGAGTAATCTAGATTGATGTTACGATATTGCATGACGATATCCTATTGGTTGTCGAAATGAGTCCATCAGAGTGCTTGAGTGTGAGGACACATTGTGACTCCGACGAACGAGCTCCGAAGAGCAAGCTGGATGGTTGGTCGGCGTGCAAATGAGATAAGATGGCAATTGTAGATCTATGTGGTTCCCACCTAACTAGATTATGAAAGGACAAAGGGACAAAAGATAACTATAGAGCATGTTGATGGCGACCGATGGTGGAGANGAGCAAGCTGGATGGTTGGTCGGCGTGCAAATGAGATAAGATGGCAATTGTAGATCTATGTGGTTCCCACCTAACTAGATTATGAAAGGACAAAGGGACAAAAGATAACTATAGAGCATGTTGATGGCGACCGATGGTGGAGATGAAGTCTCTGTTCAAATCAACAACAATTGTTGGATCGTTGATCAACGATCCAACAATTGAGGTAGTGTTGAGTGTTTTGGACTCCCGGTGATCCCAATAAACATGATCATGGATCGACGAATGAGATTAAACATGGCCCAAGGACCAGATCTGGTTGTGATCTATCTAGGAGCGATCGAACGGTACTGTGCGTTCTAGTGGACATAATGAGATCAACGGATAAAATCATTTTTGGATCCAAATCAGACGGTTGCTGAGCGTCGGAGACGCATTGTGTAAGACTGTATTGATTCTACAAGAGACAGATTTGATCAGATTCACGGAGCGTAAGCGTTACACCATTTAAGTTTGAACAAATCCACTTCACGCTATGGTTTTGGTCCAGCCAGAATTTGCAGTTTTGTTTTTGGAGCAGATCATGATCGTAGTCATTTCCAATCATAGATCGTGGCCGACATAAACCCAGCCTCTGCCCAGACCGTTAAAATAATGTACAAACTGGTGCTTTTGTTGATCCTTAACTCTCTCACTATAAATTAGTGCAGTTTATTCTTTTTTTCTAAACTCCATCAACGCAGATCTCCAGCTTCCACCAGATTATTTTCTCCAAAGTGAACGCCTTTGTATGCGGTCTCCAGCTAGCGTATTCTTCATTGGTTAAAAAAAAGGATACCACTATCCTCTTATCAACTCCCATGGACATAAAGTCAAATGTTTTTTTTTAAGATTTAAAGAGTGACATAATATAAAGTCAAATCACCTTTTTAAGTTTTAAAAGAGTTTGCTAAGGAAAGTTTGAAAGTATAACTTTATGTTATACTTTTTAAAGGATTTAAAAATATTATTTTATTTCATTAAAAAGGGAGTGATAAAACTTTTTTTCCATGGGAGTGATAAGTGAGGGAATTTAATATAGGGGCAATTTTGTATGAGAGGAGACTTGATTGTCAAATTTCAATAGTTTGACTTTTTTCTGGTAAATTTGTTTTAAGATTTGAACAATTTATTCATGTTAAGCAGGGCGTTCTTTGTAAGACAAAAGAGCGATTTGTACAAATTAGCCAATTTTGTAATCTTGATATCAAAAAGTTGAGAAGAGTCCATTCCAATACTCTCTCATATATATTTATATATATATATTCATGAGACTTTTAGAGGGTCAAGGCTAAGCTCTTAAAAGATATTGTTTTTTTCCGATGCTTTGAGTAGTGTGTGTTTGTGCTTTATTGCTTGGGTTGTCTTATGATGTTTAATGTCTAGTCTTGACATCATTAATTGATCATTTAATGCAACACGCGTGGAGTACACAACAAGTAATTTAACTCAAACACACAATTAATGCTAGTGAAGTACAAGCAATCAAAGCACATGTAATTGAGCCATGCCAAAGAATATTGAAGCACATGCACAATCAAGCACAAGTAATAAAGAAGCAACAAATATATCAAATTGGAAATCACATTAACATTGGACAAATCAAGTTCATAATCAAGGTCTCAAAGCATCATCAAATTTGAAGATCAAATCAACTTTGAAATCAACATTCATTGTAAACTTGCAAATAACATTTTTTTGTAAATAATCAAGCTCAACTTGGAATAGCTTTTTGAAAGTTTCAAATCAAATATAAGCTGAGTTATTGTAATTTTCAGGTGCATTCTAGGCTGAGCCCAACACCCAAGAGTCATTGTAATTTTTGAGTCAAAATTTGCAAGGTTGAGTAGTTTAAATAATTGTAAACATCACACTTTGGGTGTCAAATCAAGCGAGTGTGATATAAAAAAAATAGACAAGAAAATTTCAAGCGAGCGAGTGCAAGAGAACGTGAGTGACAGAATAATAAGAAATGGGTAAAGGAGGAAAGCGATTACAAAACACCCCTCAAGAAATCAAGGAGTTGCAAGAGTAGAACCACGAATTACAGGATCAAATTGATATGGAAGATAAATTGATTGAAACACTTGAGTTGAAGTTAGTTCAAAACCAAAACATAATTGATCACATGGTTGATACAATGCAATCAACAAAAGATGACATAGAAATGAAGGATAAATTAATTGATGCACTTCAAATAATGTTAAAAGAAAAACATAATCAAATTGATGACATGATTGATGCAACATATGAAGCAAACAAAAAAGTTGATGCAAGTTATGATACAAAATATATAATAGAGAATATTGATGCAACATGTGCTACAGAGGAGCTTATCCAAATGGTTGATGCAACATGTGATACAAACAAGTTCATAGAACAGGTTGATGCAGCTTGTGACACACAAGACTTATTACAGATGTTTGATTTTACTTGTGATACACATGACCTAATGGTGGATACAAAAGAAACACAAAAGTTTGATGATTCATTAACTAGTCATGAACTGGAATCATAAAGTGGAGACATGAAGGAAAGTCTTGATGAAGATGAGTCCCAAAAAGATGCACAAAATGACAACAACAACAACAACAATTGTGAAGAAGTAAAAGAACATAGTCAAAATGATCTTTCCAAGATATTTGTCAGACCTTGGGAAGAATTAGCATTCAACAAAGATCGACACAACTTAGGATATGAAAAAAGAAACAATTTTCATATCCCAGATTACTCTAAACCAATTCAGTTTGTGCGTGCAGGATTTCATGAAGAAGTGAAGAATATTACTAATAAGTGCCAACATTGTCATAGAGTTGGTCACTTGGAGTCACGGTTTTTTGATATCCATCCTTGTCTTCATTGTGGGAAGACAAATCACTTCTCAAAAATATGTCACAAAACGAAAAAGTTTAAGAAAAATAATAATTATGGATGAATAACTTCATGGAAATGGAATCAACAAGTAAAGAAACTACATTAGTCTTATCGTCTAGTCAAGACAGAGTTAAAGCCCAGTTGCATGGAGAAATGAAAACAATCAAAAGCTTTCAAACAACTATTCTAGATGATTTTGGTGATGATCCACATCTAATTCTATATGTTCTTTCAATTATAAGTCCAAAATGGTCCCCTTATGGCATAGCTTTTAAGCATGGACCTCACGGGATGAGATAACTTGTGGTTGTTTCCACATGCCCACTTTGCGATGAACATAAATGGAATAAATATGGTACTCTCTTGAGATTTGATGAAACTCTCATGTACCTTAAGGGGGAGAGTTCACAAAACTAGTGAAGATGGTTCGTGAAACCACTTGCGGTCTCTCCTTTCAGCTGACAAAGGGGTGAGTTGATGATGAAATTGAAAATGATTGTCGGAGCGAAAGTTTTGACAAACCATATGCCAGATGGGAATCAAATTTGTCAGATAGGGAACTGTAGTTTGTAGATGGCATACTTTGGTAGAATTATGGTTCAATGAGTTGCGGTTGAATCATACATGGGATACATGATTTTGATTCTAATTTTGAGAGAAATGATATGGACATTTGGTTCACCTAGATGGTCATTAGACCTAGTAGAGGATAGCATGATCCTTCTCCATTGTATCTTAGCCTTTGATTGAGTTGTCAGGCATTTTCATGGATGTATTAGAATTGCAGTTGATTCAATTCTCTTGGTTTTCTCTCATCATATTTGGGTTCACATCACTGAACAAATTACAAGAATTTTGTCTCACATGATTACACAATGAGATTTCCAGAGTTTTCAACATATAGATTTTGTGTTTTTTCAGGCAATTCTTCATTGAGGCTCAGTTTAGGAGTTTCAACGAAAAGACTTGGATATGATACCAGTTTATGATGATTTGTTGGTATTATTGTTTGAACTTATGATTGAGCGGGGTAATGTTATCCTTTTTCTCATATACAATCATTAAGTCCTAGTATACCACCTTTATGTATTTCACATAAATAGGATATAGTTGTTATCCTAAGTGAGTTTCTAGATTCCTACTTTGCCTCCTCCTACTTTATCTCTGGATGAGGTGTTGAGGTGAGAGAAATTGAAGAGGTTTCATTATTTTATTATATATTGTATCATTAAAATGAATACAAGCACGTGGGATGGTTTTCTGCCTTTTCGACCACTTCTTGTGTCTGTTGTCTTGTCTGATATATTCTTTTCCTCATGATATTGTATGTGTTATAATTCTTCAAATGGTTACAAAGCTCCAAACACTCCTCCAACTGATACAACTGAAATTAGGCTTAGTAACAATAATTCCAGGGCCAGGAATTCCATTCTTTGCAGATTTACAAAATTAATATATACCAAATTCATGTACTATGCCTTAGTTAAATAGATGTGGGACAAACTACAAACGATTTATGAAGGAGGTGAGAAGGTTAAGAGAGCAAAGTTACAAGTCTATAAAGGAAAATTCGAGACTCTCTAAATGAATGAATAAGAGAACATTGCAACCTATCTTCTTCATGTGGATGAGGTTGTCAACATCATCAAAGGATTAGGAGAATATGTTGAAGAAGCTATTGTTGTACAGAAGGTGCTCAGGTCACTTCCCTCAATATTTAAGCCCAAAATATTAGTTATTGAAGAAATGAATGATCTGGACAAATTAATAGTGGATGAACTACATGTAACACTAACTGCATATGAAATGAGAATAGAATAGGATATCCCACCAAGAACATCGAGGAAGGAAGCAACCTTTAGAGCATCAAAGAGGACATAGTACAAGATAAGTGATTTCTCAGAAAATGAATTTGATGAGGAATAAGCAAACTTTGCCAGGAAGCTCAAAAATAGATACAAAGGTAATCTCCCTTTCAAATGTTTTAATTGTGGAAAAATAGGACAATTTGCTCATAAATGTCCATTAATCATAATTAATTCAAACATCGATCATAATTAATTGATTCATTTGTGATCCAAGATAGATATGAAAAAATTAACATCACCAAAAATGCCAATTGAGTTGTTACAATAAAATTAGAGTTACTATAATATGAACTTGGCATCCCACTAGATAATGCATTTCCACTTGGATAAGTTCCCCCAAAGGAATTACCAACATGAATGACAAGATTTGTAATTTATTGGATAAATAGTGCATGAATTAAAACCTCCACCAAAAGAAAACCCCATGCTATGAGCATTAGGGACACCCATTGGGATTCCTAAAAAGGGAATAGATGTAACTCCTATGATCCCTCTAAATACAAGAACATTCTTTCTCCTAAACACAAACCTTATACTAGGAGGAGTAGGGGACCCTAGTCATTTGTCCAAAACTAGGAAATCCTAAAGATGGGTTACTTGTGTTTAGAAAGGCATCCCAAACGAAACATTATTTCTACTCTGAGAAAAATTAGCATAAGGAATCCCTCCACCTATCGATGTAGTCATAAGAAAACTAATACCCCCAGTTTCAACACTAAGTCTAGTAAGGCTCATATCTCTGGTACCCACCAAACTGGCCATATTTTCCATAACAAATTGTGAAAGATGATGTTAGCACATAGGATGTGTAGGGGTCAAAATTTTTTAAGTTTCTAGGTTTGAGTCATATGGTATTTTAATTTTTAGGTTTTGAGTCATGTCTTATGTCAATAAATCATGTTTGATTCTTACATGAGCAAATAAATTTGACCTTAGTCCATGTAAGAGTCTTGGTGTCATGATAGTGTTCATCATCATGAAAGAAGTAAGGGTCAACATTGGTTACACCCTTGGTCTTAAACTTATCATTATCATGTGTCTTGTCTCAAAAGGATGTACAAAAGGTTCCTTATGTCATCTTCAACCATTTGAGGGTCGAATCAAGTGTCAAGTCTACTTACTGCAAACTCACCTGAAAGTTCGCAGCGTATCAAGAAAGTACCTCATGCACTAATAACACATCATTATAGCTTGGAAACGTGTCAAGGTATATCTTATTTTTTTCAGTGCCTTTAATTCATCATGTTCTTCATGTCGGTTTCAAGAAACATGTATATCAATTTGAATGAAGTGCGCTGCCAATTGGTTTGAAATATGGTGCTATGAACTGGTTGTAGCAAATGAAAGTGGATTGAATGCTTCCAAAAAAATCCCATTCTAGCTCACAAGACAACAGTTGAAGTTTCAGATATACCATGTACCCTTTTAATGATTGTACGTTTCATGTAGGTTGATGGTACTAGTTTCTAGTTTTTGTTATTTTTTCTACACTGCAAACTGTTGCATATTACCTGCGCTGCAAACTTCTTGCACTAATAAAAACCTACAGTATTGGTATCCTAAACCTTGGAAATTTTCAATTTTACTACTTTATACCAGAAATATTAGTTTTCATCTTTTTCTTCTAATAGTGACCTTATCCACTAGATGTTTTGATGATGCTACAAACAATATGTGTTTAAGGTGCTGCGAACCCTCTATTTTATGACTAGACCAAACCCTCCTTGACTTTCCTTCACTCAGTTCCGAGGTGTATGTTTTTCAAAGTCATTTTCATTTTTAGACTTGCGAAGTTTTGCAAACCTTTCATTAAAACCTAATCCAAAATTGTGCATTGTGAAATCAACCGTGCGTTGTGAATCCTTCGTTTTACACAGAGTTGCTACAATTTTTTCCTGATTGTAGCCTCATCCAATTTGGGATTTTTTTTTGTTCTTCTCATCTCCTAATTGCATCATGTTCATCCTCACATTGTTGCTTTGCATGAATATTATATTCAAGTAAACCATAAATTGTGAAATTTCTATCAAAAATTGATATTTTCCTATTTTTATCATACATATGATAACAAACTCTTATAAGAGGGTAAACGAGGGTTTTCAAAACAATTATCATGGACAGACAACAAGGTAAGAAGGTTTACAAAGGGGGAGAAATTATTAGGGTTGAGCCACATGACATGCAACATATAAATTATGAACCATTTTTCAAGGAAGCATTCCAGAGAATGGGTTTCCTGAATTTTTGTGAGAAAATGAAAAGAGGACATATCGAGGTAGCTAAATAGTTTGCACTCAATTTCACTGGGAAAAATAATAAGGTGGGGTCACTGGATTTTGAATTCTTTGATAAATCTATTTCTATAGCCACACAAATACCTGATTTTGGTGAAAAGTGGTTTAAAGCCATGTCTTTGAATTCTAATTTCTCCAAGGAATTACTAAAACCTAAATATCAAGGGGACAAACTATCCAAGGGAGTTCTAAGAAGTCACATGTTGGAGTATTTTGAAAAAATTCTCAGAGTTATTCAGAGGTACTTCACTTGTGAAGGAAGGTTCAATATGGTTTATCAATACCATATCAGATTGCTACTACACTTTACTGGGAAAGAGTCCATGAACCTTCCCTTTTATATTTTCAGAAGTATTAGCAAGATGTCAGATAGGGTCCAAGCTAAATCTAAGCAAGTGGATACCAATGTGTTTAACTCTGTCTTAATCAAGATGCTAGTATTGGAAGAGTTGAAGAAGAACAATACTGTCTGGGAGGTTTTCCTAGCTGCATTAGGTTTTCAGCCATATTTTTCTCACACACCATAGTAAAAAGTAAAAACACCTAATCTTGCTGAGAAGACTGAGAACTCGGAGTCAAGCAAAAAGAGGAAGATGATGAGAAGTGATAATACATTCATTTTACTGATAAAAGAATTGAAGGTGGTCCCTCACAACCTCTTGATAGAGAAGTTTCTCATGTGGCATAAACTACACCTATGTAGATATCATCAAGTAAAGTAAGGAGTCTGAAGGGTTAAAAAATTGTATTTTCCCCACCTGTTGCTGCAAAAACAATCAAGCCTAGAAAAAGTTTCACCAGATCAAAAACTAAGCAACATATTCCTGTGGAAGAACGTACAACAAAATCCTCAACTAAGAAAAAGGATAAAACTCAGCCTTCCAAGAAACCCATAGAGACTATTGATATCAAATCCTCTTCTCATGAAAGTAATCCTACTTTCAAAAGACTTAGGAGGAAACTTAAGGATACAAGAGTTGAAAATGACAAATTGAAGAAGGCAAATCTGGAGGCTCGAATCAAACTGAAGAATATGTTAGATTTATATGAGAAGAATATTGATAAAGCAAGATATTTGGCTAAGATATCTCTACCTATGCACAGGAAACTTAAGAATGTGTATAAAAAGAAGGTTGAAAGCATAAATGCAACCCTTCAAGGAGTAGGGAGAAAAAAGGAATTTGGATATGTTAGCTCCTGTGGCTACTAGAAGAAGCACCATGAAAAGATGAATACATGATATTATTTTTTACACCAGCATCATTTTTGCCATGGTTCACTTCTATGCACATACTTTTAACCTGAGTAATGAGTTTTTGTCTTAAGATGAGGTTACCATATTCATATGACTTCTGCAAAAGGTTACTTCATGTTTCAAAAGATTGTAGTAGGTTCTCAAAGGGTTTTCTAACTTTTTGAGCAATTTTTAAACAATTGAAATCATTTTTGATGTAAAAAAGCACCTACAGGAAGGTTCACATCGCATGCTATCAAAGGCGCTGCGAACTGATTGTTTTAGGACAGTTTGTAGTGTAGGAGCTGCGAACTAGGTGTCAAAAATATTTTTAGTTGATGAGGATTGTCGTGTGTCAGAGTGAGTTCAGATAAGCTCTTTAAATATCAGCTGCACATCAAGGGCCACCTGCCTCAAGGATCTGCCTACAGTAAAGCCACATGCATCAAGTTGTCATTAGTCGATTTTAATGATGCCAACATTTTCCTGGAATATAGCATTCTTGTTACATTTCTGTTGGGCACCTAGTGCCATGCCTTTCTTAGGAATATAATCCTATGTAGAAGGTAGGTGGTGAATTGGAGAGATATTTTTGGATGTTTTGTTATTTAAGATGCATTGTAACTCTATGAGATGATTCAAATGGTTAGATAGTGAGACTCTTATCTTTATATTTCAAACTGTAATAGAGTTTCCAGACGTATGTACCAGATTCAAGAATAATTAATAGTGAATGATCAGTTTCCTTTCCTACTTTCACATATGTTTCTATCTCACTTTGATGTTAGATGTTGATGAAGGATGCATCATTATGCTTGTTCCTTAATACAATAAATGATTTATTGTTGTTAATTCATGCACGTATGATCAAAGTGTTCTCTCTTGCTGATTAGGAGGTTCTTATTCAATGAGATTTCTTCTATATGTGTTTTATAACTATGTGATGTAACCCAGTGCATGTATTTCATTTTCCTTACTAACTCTTCTATCTTTCGATTGATTTCTCTAAACACTGATTTGAAGCTATTCAAAGCCTTACTTGCTGGTGTGTATTTCATGGAGGTTTTGTGTTGATATTAGAAACTAAGTATCACACCCATTTGCTACACATTGAAAAAATAAATTATTCAAATTTTGATGGGTATTAGGCTTACACCTACAATAGTCTAAGTGTGACTTCTAGTGCTAACATTTTTGGTGTCGTTTCCTGGTACGCGAATTGAAGATATTTCCATGGGTTGTACGACAAGGACACTACTGATTTTCTTGGTGTACACAAATCAGTAAATAGAATGACTACATAGTGCACTTAGCGACTCCAAAATTAAGTTGTGGCTCCCAAGAGAAGGCATACAAGGGCTAACCCACAATCACCTCTAGCTACACCTGAACCTGATCCAGAAAAAATCATTAGGAAGGGAGAAGCTTTGCAAGGAGCCTCCTCTTCTAAATCTTCAGGTATTTCTGGAGACTTACCTAAATATTTTTTCCATACACAAGTTGATGTTTCTGATATTCCTCATTTACCTATAGATGAAACTCCTGTAAATTCAGAATTAGAGGATTTTCCTATTGAATACACACCTTTTTCTCCTGATTTGAAAGAAGAAAGTTTAGAAAACTTTGACTTTCTTACATCTCCTAAGATTGTAAAGTGGTTTAGACTTGAAAGTTTGGAAGATTTCCCTTTCTTAGGTTCTCCAACTCCTCATTCATTTAAATTTCATGTAACTAAATAAGAAGGAACCTCAATTTATGTTGAAATATCCCCATCTCTACCCAAGTCCAAGCCAACATTTGTTAAATCTGAATCTTCTCCACCTCATACTCCTCCTTTTTCAAAACCTTCTATTATACAGATTGCAATTTCACTGTCAAATCACCTCTTACTTATTCTAAGAGTCAGATTCCTCCTTTTCCAAATCAAATGACATGAATTAATCCTCCTAAGAACAAAATGGATGCCATTGTGGCTGCTAGGTATGCACCTTTAGTTCTTCCTCAGCCCATGAATGATCTCCTAGTAGGATATTTCCTAAAGTACATGCCTAAATTTACTGGAGAGGAAGATATTACTGTAGAAGAACATCTTGCTACATTTTATAGTTATGCAAATAATTTGAATATTGAAAATGAAGATGTTTGGATGAGAGTCTTTGTGCAAAGCCTAGATGGAGAAGCACATAAGTGGTTTAAAATTTTATCTGCTGGATCAATAGATGGAATTGAAACCCTGGACGATGCCTTTTTAAGGCATTGGGGTGACAAAAAAGACTTCTTGTATTGCATTATAGAATTTGGGGCTCTAAAAAGGAAAGAGGGTGAATCAGTGTCAAATTTTTCGAAAATATTTAACAAGATGTACACAAACATTCCTACTGAGATTAAACCCACTGAGACCTCTACTAAAATAACTTATGCAAGTGATTTTGACCCAAAATTCTATCTTTTGTTGAGAGAAATAAGGTCTACAACATTGGCCCATATGCAAGTTGTTGCACTAGAGGTTGAATCAAATATATTAGCAGGAGATAAGTTGAGGGGAAAATATGATAGAGATAGAAGGAAACAAAAAACAGAAGCCTCATCTTTAGATGCTTCAAGGATTGATCCCAAGGTTGATGAATTGACCAAATTGGTTACGTCATTATTTGCAGAGATGGAAAGGTTAAATATTGAAGGGAGACCAGCTAATAGAAATCCTCAAGATTTTGGAAACACAAATAATTTCAGAAGGCTGAATAATACACCTCAAATTCTGTAGAGATATCAGAGAAATAGAGAGGATGAAAAAGTTCAAACTTCTCTACATAACAATTTGGTTGTTGATGAAGAAGGAAATAATGAGGAGGAAGACAAAGAAATTCATTGTTTAGAGGATACAACTACCTCTCCTCATTTAACCTAGACTTCTTATGAAGAGTCTTTAATGTGCAATCAGTTGAATGAGTTAAGTAAATGAGAAAAAGTTAATGAAGCTCAACATAAGTATAATCTGAGATCAAAATAGAAGGATGGAAAACCATGTGCATCTACTCAACCTAAAAAATTAGATATTCCTTCCAATGTTGTGGCTTCACCAAATAAATAAACACGAGAACCAAAAAAATCAACCAACTATCAAGGGTCATGTTCAAGAGGTAAAGGAAATCCAAAAACCCCACTCCTATTTTAATTTTGAGAATGAAATCCAGAAAATCAAGATTCTTGTTCCACTCCTAGAAATGATGAAAAATGAAGACTTTAAGAAATCTATCTCAAAAATGTTGCAGCCTAAATCTTATTCCCTTTCAACAGACTTAGTTAACTTATAGGATGAGAATCCTGCATTTATATTAGGACCACTAGTAGAAGACAAAGATGATTCATCTCCCCCATTTTACACTTCTTTGAATGTGCATGAAAAGATTTTGCACAATTGTCTTATGAATTCGGGTGCATCCCATAACTTGATTCCTAAGGCTGGTCTGGAAATTACTAAAACATATCATGACTTGTATTATTTTGACTCAAGAAAAGTAAAATGTCTTGGAGTTATTAAATATCTAGTTGTCACTCTTTTCCAATTACCTATGAAAAACATAGTCATGGACATTGTAGTTATAGATGTTCCTCCTAAATTTGGGATGTTGTTGTCTAGATATTGGATCAAAAGGTTAGGAGGGATTTTAAAAATGGATCTCGCTTATGCTACCATACCAGTATTTTGGGGTGATCACATGAGACTGTATAAAGAAGCTCAAATAGCATATACCATACGTGATGAGAGAAACCCAAAAAACCATCCCATCTATGTTGTTGATACCAATTTAGGGTCTAGTATTATTCATCTTACTGAGTTTCCTCAATCACCATTAGAGATAAAAAATCAGTCATCAACAAAATGTGAAATAACTAGACATGGTGTTCAAATGTGGAAGATGTATTTTGATGGTGCATCTTCCAAGGATAGTGTTAGTGCTGGAGTAGTGTTCATTTCTCCCTCTCAGGATGTCACGACCTTGTACTTCAAGATTTAATTTTAAACAACAAACAATATTGCAGAATATGAAGCCTTAGTTTTGGGTCTTAGAGCTGCAAAGGACATGAAAATTGACGGACTGTCAATTTTTGGAGATGCAGAGTTGATTGTGCATCAAGTCAAAAACATATATCAAACAAAGCATCCTAGACTGAAATCTTATAGGAATGAGGTTTAGGACGTCATTGATAATTTTTTCTGAGCCTTCAACCAGGGATGATTTTAACGATGGAAATTTATTTTAAAATGTAGAAACCTTGGCGAATCTTACTAATCCTTCATAGGCCAACTATAAAATGTTTGGCAATATTTTTGTAAAACTATTCAAATTTCTAAGGATTTTATATCGTTAGTATAAATATTTGGTGATTTTTAAGGTAAAATAATTTTATCCTATAGAATTTGGGCGAATATTTTTTAGAATAGCGAATTGGTTTTTGGGAAAAAACATGGAAAATTAGCCCCTAAAATCATCCATGCCTTCAACATATCTTTTGTTCCCAGAGAGGCTAATACACTGGATGATTCCTTAGTTGTTTCTTCTAGCAATTTTAAAATCCCACTACCTCCAAAACCTAAGTATAATGTTGAGGTGAAATACAAACCTACTATACCTAATAATATCAAGAATTGGAAGGTGTCTGATGATGATAAATAAATAAATAGTTTTTTGGAAATAATAGATGAATTTTCTTCTCTTCATATTGACCAAGATTCAAATGATGATAAAAATATGCATACTAATAAATTTTTGAACAAAACTGCAGATCATAAAATTGTTCAGTTTCCTAGCAATCACATTCCTATAGGACTGGTTCCTTTGGAAATACTGTTTGATAAAAATGATGTTGTTGTGAAGGTGAGTGGTTCGAAATAAAATGAAGATCTGATAGAATGTAATCTAGGCACTGAAGAATAACCCAAATATGTTAAACTGTGTAGTAGCTTATCATAAAATCAAAGGGACAAATATGTCAAACCGTTGAAATAATTTTTCGATGTTTTTGCATGGAAGTATGAATACCTAGAAACTTATGATACTAGCATCATTGATCATAGGATACCTTTGAAAGATGAAACCAAAAATTTTAGACAAAAACTCAAGAATATTAACCCCATGTTATTGTCTGTTATGGAAAAGGAGGTCAAGAAATTGCTTGATGCCGAAATCATTATACCTATGAGGTATTCTGATTGGGTATCTAATTTGGTTCCTTTCAGCAAGAAGAATGGTGAGATCAATATTTTTGTTGACTTAAGGAATTTAAACATGTGTTCCAGAAAAGACAACTACCCCTTACCAAAAATGGAATATATCTTGCAAAGGGTGACAGGCTCAGTAAGGAATTTAATGATTGATGGGTTTTCGGGATACAATCTGATTTCTGTGTTTCCAAAGGACAGAGAGAAGACAACATTTACCACTCCTTAGGGTAAAATCATGTATGCCCATATTCCATTCTGTCTCATGAACGCAGGGGAAACTTTCTAGTGTGCAATGGGCATTTCATTTATTGGAGAGAAACACAAGTTCGTGGTTATCTATTTGGATGATATTACAATGTTTTCCAAGTCTGATCAAGATCATTACCAACATTTAAAGAAAGTGTTTCTGAAGTGAAGAAATTATGGGTTGTCCCTAAATCCAAAAAAGGTCTATTTTTACCATGAAGGAAGGTAAGCTTCTAGGACACATTATCTCAGCTGAAGGAGTAAAAACTGACCTAAATAGAGTAGAGGCTATCAAAACCCTTTCTCTTTCAATGTCCAAGAAAGAAATTCAGTCTTTCTTAGGTAAGATAATTTTTTTAAGGGGATTTATATCTAACTTTGTTGAGTTAGTGAAATTCATCACTGCCATGCTGAGAAAAGGAAACAAAGTAAAATGGACACCAAAAGCTAGGAGTTCTTTTGAGAAGATAAAACAAGAACTCATTGATGCTCCTATTTTGATTAGTCCTGACTACTCAAAGGAATTTTTGAATTTTTCTTTTTCCTCCAATGATACACTAGTTGTTGTCCTTCTTCAGAACAATTTAGATGGAATGGAGAAACCTATCTCTTTTTTTCAGTAGGGACTTGATAGATGCTAAAGTCAAATATGACATTATGGAGAAATAATCTTATGCTTTAGTAAAAAATCTTAAGGCTTTCAGGGTATATTTTATTTATTCAAAAATCATTGCTTATGTTCCTTCAAGTTATTTGAAATAAATTATGATTCAATTTGATATAGATGGGAAAATAAGTGAGTGGATTGCTAAGATTTTAGAGTTTGATCTTGAGGTAAAACCCACCAAGCTGGTAAAAGGTCAAGGTTTAGCTAGATTGATAGCTTAATCGAATTGTAAGGCATTGGGAGTAAATTTTATGAGTACTAACTATATAAATCAACAATCTGATATTCATAACATCAACTTGCAAATCAACTCAAAATTGGCAGAATGCAGTTGGTACAATGACATCGTTTATTTCCTGCAAAATCTACAGCCTCCCACTGGACTTGAGAAGACCAAGGTAAGAGATCTAAAACTTAAAGAAATAAGGTATTGTATTGTTGATCAGATTCTATATTGGAAAGATCCTTTAGGGATTCTTTTAAGATGTTTAGATCCAGAAGAGGAAAAACAAATTATGACTAAATTTCATGGGATTTTATGTGGAGGTCATCATTTCTGGAGAACCACAACATACAAGATACTTAGAGCTGGGTATTTCTAGCCTAATTTATTCACTAATGTGTGTGCAAATATCATGACATGTAAGAAATGTGAGAAATTCTCAATTACAATTAATTAAAAAGAATAATGTGCAGAAGAACATGTTGAACTAAAAACATACAAGAAGAGCCAGTTGGAATAGGTGGGTGGCCACCGATATCCACCTAGATCAATCCTACCCCCTTAGGAAGAAATGGTGTCCATTGTGTTGAGTTCCCCCATCAGGTGAGGAAACGTCTGTTGGATTTGGCCTCGGGTGAGCCACTTGCCTTGGTGGAGGAGTTTCCCTTCCTTGACAACTTGATAAAGCTATATCTTCTACTGGCGAGTGCCCTTGACCTCTGTGTCCACTATCTGATTAGTGGATGCTTGTTCCATGCAGTTAGGGTTGAGATCCATTGGTTTTAGCTATTCTGCAATCTCTGAGGTGTCCAATAATGGTGGAAAATATGGCCGAAGCAAGTCCACATTGAACACTGGGTGTAAGCCAAGGAAGGGTGGAGTGTTGAGCTCAAAAGCATTGCTACCCACAACCTTGTTTATATTGTAAGGCCCATAGTGAAGTGGGTGGAGCTTCTAATGGGGCCCTGTGAGATGCTCCTTCTGCAAATGTAACCAAACTTTGTCTCCAACCTGAAACTGGTGTGATACCCTATGTTGATCATGGCACTGCTTGTACTTTGAATTTCATTTCTACAAAATCTCTTAAACCTGTTGGCGGATGTGCTAAATCCTCTCAATGAATCTGGTGGCTTTGTCGGTCTCAGAATAAACATGGGAAGAGTCTTTCTGTGTGGTGGCAAGAGGTAGTGCGACATCAATGGGATGTTGGAATACCAACCCCACCTGAAATGGTTTATGGCTAATGGAGCTATGGAGAGCTCTATTGTAACTGTGTTGAACATAGGGGAGACTCTCATCCCATGTACGTGGATGCTTAGAGTTGTACATGCACATGATTTACAAAATCATATGTTTGATGACCTATGTTTGACTATCTGTTTGGGGGTGGAAAGAAGTGGATTTAGTGAGCTTGGTGTTCAACAATGACCAAAGACTCAACCAAAATGTGTTGACGAACCTGCTGTCTCGGTTGGAGATGATGGTTTGTGGTATCCAAAAATGGACCCACACTCGTTCAAAGAAGAGCTTGGTAGTATATTCCACTATGATATTCTTCTTGTAGGATGTGAGGATGGACATCTTCGAAAACTGATCAATGACCAAAAATACACAGTCATTGCCTTGCTTGGTGGACGAAGGCAAGACATGTAATCCATTGAGATGGATTCCCAAGGCTTCTCAGGAGTAGGAAGAGGGCTGTATAAGCCTTTATTCTTGATGGTTGGCTTGTAAATGGAACATGAAGTGCAATATTTGATATACTTGCTAACGTACTATCAAAGTTTTGGCCAATAAATTTTTTCTGGAGAATGACCATTGTTTTCTCCATGCCAAAATGTCTTGCCATCTGACTGTAGTGGTCTTCCCAAATAAAATTTTCATGCTCAGTTGTAGGAACACAAATATGGCTCAGATGGCATAATAGTCTGTCCTGAATGTGAAAATCGTTGACAGTCGCACTTGTACCCAAGAGCTGATAGGTTTTGGCGAAGTCCAGATGTTGTTGATAAAGTTGGGGTCACTCAGATGCCTCATGTCCACAAGATTGGAGCACAGTGGTGAGGGCAGCCATGGAAGGTTGAATGAGGTAGCCAGTTACACTATTTGAGATCCTCGTCTTATACTTGATGTTGATATGGAACTATTGCAGGTAGGTAGACCACTTCTGATGGTGGTCATTCTACAAATTCTCCTATGTCTGTATGAACTACAGAGGCTTGTGATTAGTGTGGATAATCGTCTCCTTTCCCATAATGTAATGTTTCCATTGACGACATGCTTGTACGATGGAATACATTTCCTTGTCATAGGTGGTGTATTTCTGGACAATATCTGAGAGTATCTCACTATGGTATTCCACCGGATGACCATGCCGAGTGAGAAATGCACTTATAGCATAATCAGATGCATCAATATCAATCTCGAATGGTTGTTGGATATCAGGCAAGGAGAGTACTAGAGCTGAGAACAAGCAATACTTCAGATCATCAAATGCTCGTTGTTGTTCCTTCCTCCACATGAACTTGGACTTTCCACCACCCTTGTTCACCTGGCTAAGGGCCCATGCAATATGGGAGAATCCCAACACGAACCATCGATATTCGTTGGCTAGTCCCAAGAAGCTCCGAAGCTCAGTTAGTGTGGTCAGGGTTGGCAAGTCATGGATGAATTAGATCTTAGTTGGATCAACATGTACCCCATCCTCATCAACAATGTAGCCCAAGTATTGGACCTTATTCATGCCAAAAGATCAATTTTCCAAGTTGGCATATAGCTTATGCTATCGCAGAGTGCTCAAAACCTGCTAAATATGTTGCATGTGCTCCTCCCAAGTTCTGTTGAAGATGAGGATCTCATCCAAATATACCACCACAAAAGAGTTGGTCAAGGGTCTCAATACATCATCCATCAACCTCATGAAAGTGGTTGGTGCATTTGTTAAGCCAAAGGGCATGACCAACCATTCGAAGATACCTTCTTTAGATTTAAAAGTTGTCTTTCATACATCAGTTGGTTCGATGAGAACCTGGTGGTAGCCAAAATTTAGGTCAATATTGTTGAAGAACTTTTCCCCCTTGAGTTGGTCAAGAGGGTCATCAATCCTGGGAATTGGGTACCGATTCCTGACTATGATTTTGTTTAGGGATTTGGAATCAATGCAAAGTCACCAATTCTCGTCTTTCTTCTGCACCAGTACAATCGATCTTCCACAAGGGGAGGAGTTGGGTCTGATGTGCCCCTTTTGAAGAAGCTCTTGGAACTGACCCCTGGTTTTTTCATTTTCCATCAGTGAGCAATGATAGACTGATCCATTAGGTAGAGGTGCACTAGGGGTCAGATCAATTGGATGGTTGACTTGGCAGTGCATCGATATCCTGGTGGGTGAGGAGAATATGTCTCGGTATTATTCCACGATGCCATCCACTTTCTTTGGTTTCAAAGAGAGACTCTGTGCAGAGGCCACAGATGTGGCAACGACCTTCTTCTTACTATGAGCATGGATCACAAAGAAGACAAACTTCTCGATCTGTGAAATGACCTTATTGCATTTCTTAGTAGAGATTAGAGAAATAGCGGTAGGAGGCACTACCTATGGTATCCTATACAATTTTCTACCCAAAGTAATAATAACACTGCGGGGTCTATGTTGATTTTAACCTTTTACAATATTTATTGCAAACAAATATTCAGTAAATGAATAGAAAATATACAATGGAAAATACAAAGATTTTTCCTCTCGAAACCCAAATCGAGAAAACCAACATATTCTGTAATTTCATTGTGTTACATTGTTTACAATACAATATACATATAGAAGCCAACGACATCCAAAACCCTAACCCAATGACCTCGATTAGTCAACAACCCTAATTCCTTAATAGGAAATAGAAAACCATCGACAAAGAAACCATGTGCTGAAAAACCACCTAAATATGTGACACTACTACTCGTGCAAATAATATAACACATACCCAACATTCTCCCACTTGTTGTTTTATTTGCATACATGGGGTCACAAGGTTACATAGTCAACAATCCAGGGTAGAAATTCCAATGGATCCTCTACACCAAGAGAACTTCTCAGTGCTCACAGATTTTGCTAATGAATTTGCAACATTATTCAAAGTGTCCACCTTCATCAACAATACTTTCTTTTCTTCAACCACGTCTCTCACAAAGTGATATTGAATATCAATATGCTTTGTCTTTTAATGCTGAGCTAGGTTCTTCACCAGAAAAATTGCACTCTGAATGTCACAATCTATCCTTACACCTTGTTGTACCAACCCAATACTTGAACACAATATTTTTAACCATACTGCTTCCTTACTTGCATGAGTGGCTACCATGTATTCAACGTCTGTAGTTGAAAGTGCCACTACAACCTTTCTTTTTCTCATCCAACTTATTTCTCCTCCAAACAGGTTAAACGCATACCCACTTGTAGATATCCTATGATCCACATCTCCATCCCAATCTGCATCCACAAATCCATGTATATCCTCCACTCTGTCCAATCCCGGTCTTCCTTCATAGCACAATCCATAGCTAGCAATGCCACTGAAATACCTGAAAACCCTTTTTACTGCTATCCAATGTTCCTTCCCTGGTTTTGACACATACCTGCTAAAAAATCCCACTGCATGTACAATGTCCAGTCTAGTAAAAACCATTGCATACATCAAACTGCCTACTGCACTCACATATGGAACACAAGACATGTCCTCCTCCTCTTCATGTGTCTTGGGACACTGATCCACTAATAACTTTACACGAACATGAATAGGAACCTTGACCGTTTTACATTCCTTCATATTAAATCTCTGCAATATTGTCTCGAAATATTTTCTTTGATTTAACCAGAGTTTCCTCCTTTTTCGATCTCTTTTAATTTCCATGCTCAAAATGAAATTTGAAGCACCGAGATCCTTCATGTCAAATTTAGAGGACAACCGAGTTTTCACATCTTGGATAATCTCCTTGTTGTTTTCTATCAGCAACATGTCATCCACATACAATACCAAATAAATCAAATGATCACCAATTAATTTAAAATACACACAATGATCCTCTTTGCTTCTTGTGAATCCAAGTCTCAACATATAAGTATAAAATTTTTGATACCACATCCTTGGAGATTGTTTTAAACCATATAGAGACTTTTTCAACTTGCATACCAGCTCCTTTCCCTTCACAACATAACCTTCTGGTTGCTTCATATAGATTTCTTCTTTCATATCCCCATGTAAGAATGTTGTCTTCACATCCATTTGTTCTATTTCAAAATTAAATGAAAGAACAAGAGATAAAAGAAATCTTATAGAGGTTAACTTGGCAACATGAGAAAAAATCTCACCAAAATCAATTCCCTCAACCTGGAAATAACCCTTTGCTACTAGTCGAGCTTTGTATTTCTCCACTTTTCCTTCTACATTCAACTTATTTTTAAATACCCATTTTTTGCCAATGGGCTTTATTCCAGTCAGCAACTCCACTAGATCCCAAGCCTCATTCTTATCCAAACATTCCATTTATTCGTCCATGGCCCTTTTCTAGAGATTTGCATCCTCTGAATCCACTGCCTCCCTGATAGTTCTAGGATCATCATTGGTAATATACAAAGAAAAAATTGAATGGAAATCAGATGGAGTATACCTTTCCAGTAGCCTTCTTTCTCGAACCGATCTCCTCAATATTGGAGTATGAGGATATTCTTCTTCTGATCCCCATTCTTCTGTAGAGTCTGACTCATCATTTTTTAAATCAAAAGCTATTTTCTATGGTTCTTCCTTACTTGGTAGGACTTCCTGTTTAACATCATCCTTCATTTCTCTAAATACCACATCTCGGGTATACACTACCTTCTTAGTTTCTAGGTTCCAAAACTTATAACCTTTGAGACCATCTTTATATCCAATAAAGATACATTTTTCAACCTTCTTATCTAGCTTACTCTTGTTTTCCTTTGGAACATGAACATATGCATGACAACTAAATACCTTGAGATGTGTAAGAGAAGGTTCCTTACCAGTCCATACCTCTTGTGGAGTCTTGTCATCCAATGTTGATGAGGGTGATCTGTTGACCAGGTAAAATGTAGTACCCACTGCCTCTTCCCTGAATTCTTTCTCTAGCCCGACACCACTGAGCATGCACCTTGATTTTTCCATCAATTTCATGTTCATCCTTTCTGCAACTCCATTTTGTTGGGGTGTGTATGAATTAGTCTTATTCCTTTCTATACCGCACTTCTTACATAATTCTTCAAATTCATTCCTGGATAACTCTCCGCCATTATCTGTCCTCAACACCTTAATTCTTTTCTCTGTTTGATTCTCAACAAGAGCCTGAAACTCTTTAAACTTGTTGAAGACCTCAAATTTATTCTTGAGTAAATATATCCATGTATTCCTCGAGAAGTCATCTATAAATGAGACATAGTACATAGATTTTCCCAATCATGGGACCGACATAGGTCCAAAAACATCACTGTGAACTAGCTGTAAAATTCCTTCTTCCCTCGTTGCACCAGAGGGTAATCTTACCCGATTCTGCTTCCCATATAGACAATGTTCACAGAAATCAAAATCTAGAGAGAAGTTAGACATACCTTCAACCATACCTTTACCATGCAGTAGTCGAAGACCCTTCTCTCCGATATGCCCCAGTCTTTGATGCCACAACATAACCTTTTCTCCGGAGACTGTAGGAGTTATTTATTCTTCAACTCCAATATCAGGAACAATTGAACTATTACACCCATCACTAATAGTCCTTCCTTGCAACTTATACAGATTTCCAAACTGAACTCCCTTCAACAACACCATTTCTCCTCGAACCATCTTGTAGGTTTCCTTTTCAAATATTGTTTTTACCCTTGCATCGTCCATTTTTCTTACAGAAATCAGATTTCTAGCCAAACCTGGGATGTGCATAACACCATGCAATGTTCTAATCCTTCCATATATGAGCCTCAACTTGACTTCTCCTCATCCCATGATTCTGGTTGTTGAATCATCACCTAAGAAAACATTACCTCCATCATACCTTTCATATTCGTAGAACCACTCCTTGTGGGGAGTCATATGAAAGGATGCACCAGAGTCAACCAAAAAATCCTCATGATCTGCATGTGTGCTTGAAGAAGCCAAGTACACATCCCCTCCTTCTTCCTTGGAGGTATTTTCTTCTGTAGAAGAACATTCTTCATATCCCTTCTTTTTCTCAACTTTGGATCTACATTGCTTCTTGTAGTGTCCTTCTTTTCCACATCTCCAACATACCTTTACAAACTTTCTGAGAGATTTAGATCTACCCATAGACTTAGATCTCCCACTTGAGAACTTAGATCTATTTCTTTCCTGTGAACATCCTGTTGCAAATAATGCATCTGTTCTCTGTCCTTCCATATTCTTCTGTCTCATCTCCTTCGACAACAAAGATGAGACCACTTCATCAAACTTCAAGGAAGTTGTATTACTACCTATGGCCACAACAAGTCTATCCTAGGAGTCTGGTAAAGAACACAATAAACTGATACATTTATCTTCATCTTAAATTTTAATATCAAGATATACTAACTAACTTACCACAGTATTGAAGGCATTCAAATGCTCTGCCACCGAGTCTCCATCTCTCATCCTCAGGTTATACAAATTCTTTCTCAGGAATAGTTTATTTACTAGGGACTTAGACTGATATAACTTCCCCAAGTTTTCTCGTAAATCCTTGGCTGTAGCTTCCTCTGACACATTCAATAATACTGAATCAGAGAGACACAGTCGGATTGTGCTCTTTTCCTTCCGATCCAAGTTGTTACATTCATCTGCTGAAGTTCCTGTAGGTGCAGTACCTGGATCTACCATGATCCACTGATCTTTGTCCACCAACAAATCTTCCATCTTGACCTTCCAAAGATGAAAACGTTTCTCATTAAACTTCTCGATCTCCATCTTCAAATTGCTTGCCATTTCTTTTCACTGAAAAATCAATACCACAGATCTCCCACTGTAACAAGGCTTATCACAGTCCCAAGCCAAACCCTTGACCACAAAGGCGTCCCCTTGAAGACAACAAAGCTCTGATACCAAATGTTGATTTTAAGCTTGTACAATATTTACTGCAAAGAAATATTTAGTAAAATAATAGAAAATATATAATGGCAAATGCAAACATTACAAACATATTTTTCCCCTCGAAACCCAAACCGAGAAAATCAACATGTTCTATATTTTCATTGTGTTACATTGTTTACAATACAATATACATATAGGAGCCAATGACATCCAAAACCCTAACCCAATGACCTGGATTAGTCAACAACCCTAATTTTGTAACCAGAGATAGAAAACCATCGACAAATAAACCATGTGTCGAAAAACCACCTAAATATGTGACACTACTACTCATGCAAAGAATATAACACATACCCAACAATCTAGACTCATACACAACATGACGCTTCCAAAATTATGGTTGTCCTAAAAGAACATCACAAACTTCAAGGGGATCAATATCACACAATAACTCATCTTTGAAAGGCTTGATGTCGTAGGGCAGACAAAACTGTTGGCTAACACAGAGATCTCTTCCTTGGTGAAGCCAACCGATGGTGTAGGCTTGCGGGTGCAGTGTTGTTGGAAGGTCCAACCATTTGACAAACTCTGCTGAAATCAGGTTCTTGTAACTGTCGCTATCGACAATGAAATGAAGTAGAGCCCCCTTTACCCACATCTATAAGTGAAAGAGGCGTTCCCCTTCCTCTGGTTCTTCTGGTTCACTTGGCCGGACTTTGGTGGTAGTGACAGTGGCACTAAGTTCAACATCGATAATCCGCTTCCGTCCTTTGGGATTTGATTCAGAATCAGAATCGACCTTTTACTCGGAAGCCTTTAGTTCAACCAAGAGTGACTGCTTGGAGTGACATTATTTAGTGTTGTTCCAAGGGATTTTATGGTACTCACACCATTTTCCCATGTCCTTCTTCGTCTTCTCATTGCCCTTCTTGTGCTACGGCTTGGATTAGTTGTCCTAAGAGTGGCCATCTCTGCTCTATCGTTTTCTGTGTGGGTTTGGGCCACCTTTTCCCTGCTTCAGCTGTGAGGAGTTTGCAGATCCAAACTCTTGCCTCTTCTGCTTAAATTTCTTCTCGATCTTGACAACATATCTATAAGTCGTACCCAATGAGGTGATGTCCAGAAAATCCATTTATGTTTGGATGTATCTATGCATACTCTGTTAGCGATAAAAAATACACTAGTATTTTGATGTGTTTTCTCCACTTTTACTTAATACGTTCATTTCTAATTTTTTTGGGCAATGTCATTATTCTTCCATTGAGATTTACTTTATCAAATCTCAACGAGCTCTTACCATTACTCGTACCTCAAAATCCAATATTTTGCCAATAAGCTGCACAATCAAATATAGCTTTTAGGTTAGTTTCATAAATCCTTTATTTTGGTTATTTTTCTATAGTAAAAAATATATATTTCTTTTGTGGTGTGTACACCAAAATAAACTATCCCAATGCCTAAGTTACCATTCCTATGCTTAGTACCTAAACCAACACATATCAAACGTATATGCCAAATTATTACTAACTGCTTGGCTCCTTTGGCTAAGGTAATCACTGACAAGTTTGGCATTGTCGAAAGTCTCATGACGACCGTCCATTCCATCACAGCAACTCAGAAGATAGTTGATGGACTGTCAAACAAGGACTAACAAGGTGGCAGAGGCGCTGGCTTCTATTTATTCCAGTTACTGAAAATATCCACACCAAATGTTTCAGTTGTCGATCTGACTGTTAGACTTGAGAGGTCTGCTACTTATGATTTGATTAAGGTGGGTCATTAAGGAGGAATCCAAGGGAAAATTGAAAGGAATTCTTGGTTACACAGAGGACGTTGTGATATCTACAGATTTCATTGGTGACAGTCGATCAAGCGTATTAGATGCGCAAGTCCATAAACATAA
>SNQJ01S0103896.1:16582-40350 GCA_010110895.2 Picea sitchensis
ACCGTGGGGCTCTACACAGATACATCCAGACTGAAATGGATTTTCTGGACATCTCATCACTTGGTGCTGCTTATCGATATGCTGTTAAAATTGAGAAGAAATTTAAGCACCAGAACAAACGGGAATTCGGGTCTGCAAATCTGCAACAACCAAAGTATGAAAAAGACGGCCCTAACAAACAGTCTCCCGAAAACTAGTCCAAGACACAAGAAAAGAAGGGTCACGAGAAGACAAAGAAGGACACCGAAAAATGGTGTGATTTCCACAAAATCCCCTGGCACAACACAGATGAATGTCACTCAAAACAGTGATTGTTGGCCGAGATCAAAGTCAAGGAGCCGAACCTTGATTTAGAATCTGATTCTGAAAATACTGGTAAAGGAAAGATCATTGACAGAGACCCCACCACTATTATCACGACCGTAGCAATTCAACCAGAAAAACCAACAGATCCTGAAGAGGGGGAGCACATTTTTCATTCACAGATGTGGGTGAAGGGGACCCCACTGCATTTTATTGTTGGTAGTGGAAGCCAGAAAAACCTCATCTCAGCAGAGGTCATCAAACAGTTGGGATTGTCGACAACACCACACCCGCAGCCATACAACATCGAGTGGCTTCGGTAAGGACGAGATCTCTGTGTCAGCCAACAGTGCTGATTGTCATACGACATCCAACCCTTCAAGGATGAGGTATTATGTGATGTTGCCCCACTGGATGTCTGTGATGTTCCCTTGGGCCAACCATATATGTGGAGACGCCATGCTATTTATGAGTCTCGACCCCGTAGTGTCATTGTTACTTTGGGGGATCATTTCTACAGAATACCAGAGGTAGTTCCAACTATTGTTCCACCTAAAAAGTGTTGCAAGGTAGTATCTCATACTGCAAAATTCAGCTTCTTCACAATCTGTTCAAAAGGGGAGCAGAAGGGCACTGCAACCACTACAACCTCACCCCTTGCACCTTCTATCCAACAAAAGAAGGTTGACAAGGTTGCAGCAAAACACAAAGATTCCTTCTGCACACCTTCCTCTCATGTAGCTCAACTTGTTGAACAACCTCAACTTCAATAGGTTTATGACAGACTTCCACAAACTAAGCAGCGCGACATCTCCATCAATACAAGCAACTCACCAAGATATAGATCCAACAAATGATTTTCCCTCTCCCCTGAGAACTCAACACAATGGAGACCATTGCTTACTAAGGAGGGAGGATTGATCCAGGTGGATATCAGTGGCCACCCACCTTTTCCGACTAGCTCAAAACAATTTTCTGGCAATTTTGGCAATTTACTATTTTTAGTAGGTTTTAACTTCCGGGGCCATTTTGAGGGCCTAAATGAAGGTTTTTTGAGATCGAGTTTCTCAATGATATCCAAAGGCATGATTGATCCCCCAAAATGAATCTCCTCGACGATACCTTTCCAACGAGATATCATACGCCTAAAACGGAGATCGTATGCAAACATTAGGACCTCGAGAAGTTGATGTACTAACTTACCCAAACGGGGTCCACATGACTTTTGGTGCTTCATCTCCTAGGGTTAGGTTTTTGGATGTCTAGGGTTTTTGGCATTCCTGTTTATTGTAAAAATGCCTTCAAAGCCTCATTGTAATCATCTTATTGCGAATGCGAGAGGCCATCACATCTCTTCTTAGAGATAAGTTGCCACCATTCTAGCGAGTCTTTCACTCTGTATTTTTACAGTCTCTGTACATTTCTTTCATTAATAGAAATCATGTATTACTATATATCTGTGTTTATGGTTGCATATCTGAAAAATTTCTGTTATATTATTGAATATCTGTGACATATCTGTGCATTTATTTATTATATCTCTGATCTCATTTCGTGCCAAAAATAATCCGGATCAGTTCTCCAACTTCACAAGGCCATAACTCTCTAACCGTGAGGAGTTATGTGACGTTCCACATATCACCGGAAATGACATGACATGTACTATCCATATATAATATTCTTACCTTAAAATATACTAACAACCTTCATACCATTATACATCAAAAAAACTTAAGTCCCTTAACCATAATTTGCTACCAGACATGGTTCAAGGGTTGACATCAATGAAAACCAACCTAATTAATAAAAATACCCCCCTTTGGAATTGATGGAAACACTCTAATTCCATAATGAAGTCATATCGCCCATGCTCCCCCCTATGACCATCGCTCCCCCTGGAAACATGCCTCTATGCTCTCTCTCCAAGCATCTAACTCTCTATCCATGCATATGATGAATCTCTCCCCCTTTGACATCAATGGAAAAGGTAACTTCCCATCGGGGATGCTCCCCCTAACTGAACTTTCCTTGGGGATGCTCCCCCTGACTGAAATCTTCCTGAAACTTCTCCCCCAAACTTAATTTTCCTCTTTATGGTGCTCCTCATGTAAATCTAAGACATATAAGATAAACATTCAAAAAAATTCATTTTGGAGTATAAATTACTCCGAGTCTCTATCGAAGATACTCAAAGTCTTCCCTTGGAAGTGGAAGTGATTTTGTAAAGATATCTGTGTTATCACTGTAATTTCCCTTGGATGTGGGAGGAAAACCACATAGGTAACCACAAACCAGTTTTTGATTGGAATCTGGCCTTTCCAAACCAGAGAAGGCTCTCTCACCTATTGTTATAGCAAGATTTGCCTCACCCTATGCAAACTTGCTCAGAAGGCCTTTTCCATTCCCCTATGCAGAATTAAAGTCCCCTTTTGCAGTTCCCAGAGATAAAAATTGTATTTTTCCACATATATGCACCCTAACAGCTATACAACATGTGTATACATAGGTTGCACCATTACAACCCGTGTACATCGGGTTTTGTGCCCAAAATTAAAAAATGGTGTTGGGTTTCCATGTCACATCACGAGATCCATCATCCTTGACCTTCAATATACTGGAAATGTTCTGAATCGGCCCTTCAATTCCATTTGAAGGATATAAATGGGCCATATCCAAGCTGTGGAGAAGAGGAGAATAATTCAACTTTGAGAGAAAAGTTACTCCTGAGAAATTATTCACTTCATATTGAGTCTGCATCCCTTTGTCTTTTTAAGTTTGAACACATTATTCAGCCCCCAAGCTCTTCCTTATTTGATAGAGAACCTTATTGTCTCTCTTATATGATCTTGTGTTTGGTGGAGGATTGAAGTGGTGGAGGCCCAATTGGAAGGGACTTAGTTTCTCGGTTCCAAACGTGCCAACACGAAAGTTTTTCATTCATACACTTCTGTTGATTACATTTTAATAGAAAGACTCTTTTCTCATCCAATTAATATCTTGCAAATATTTGAATTGTTATTCCATGGGTGTATTTGTTATGAATATTGATGGATTATGCTATTTTATGTGATAACTTTATACATTATCACCATATGCTTGTGTATCTTGGTTGTTGAGGACAAGTTGCAGGTGTATTTCTTTGAGTCAAGTGCTCAACGATGGACTTCATCGAATGCCTGGACGAGGTAGGTTCTTTATCTTGTCTTGTTAGCATATTTGTTTATATATCATACTTGAGATTAGATTTGATTTCTGTAGTCATTTCTGTCTGTTGTGGTTTACCCCATGCCATAGAGTGATTTTCCTCGTAACAAAATTGACGACCATACTGGGGATTAAATCTTGTTTTTAGGGTTTGGAGTGTTTTTATCCTTTGATTTCTCTCATTTATCTTGAGTTTCTTGTTGTGTAATTTCTTGACAGCCTCTGTTCATTTTGAGTATGAGTTTCTTGGCCTTATCCTTAACCCGGAAAAGTTTCAATACATATATGTGGTTTTTTCCTTGACAGTCGTGTACATACGCAAGCTATCGTTCTATAGGAAGCGTATATACACGGTTTTCTCCTGAACAGTTGCGTACATCATCCTTGTTTGCTTGATTTGTGAGTTTGATGTTTGCTGGGTAAGTTTTGATGGTTGTTGAGTCTTCTTAGGTCTCTGTTGTGACTGTTAAGTGCCGACAGAGTGATAGGAAACCTTTCTTTGGTTGAATTTTCAAGCGTTTTTTATTTTATTTCTCATCATCCTTTTCATTGGTTGTCCTTGCATCTTGGGCTGGGTGTTTTCTTCTTGATACTCTACTTGGTTTGTCTCTGTTTACATACAGTATGGTATTTATATCAAGCTACGGTTCAATCCTTGCATTTTCATTATTTCATATTGAAAATACAAAAAAAATACATTTTGCATTGTTGGCATTTGATCTTTTGGGTTCTTGTCATTGATCTTAGTACATGTATAGAAAGATTGCATATTATTTGAAATTGCAGAATCGAATTGAAAGTGAAAATCTTATCATTTATTGGGAATTGAAGTTAGGAATTTGCATTTTATTCATATTCATTTATTTTACTTGCTGAGTTGTAACATCATCAGTTTCACGACTGAACCTTTTGAGTAAGAAAATCCACTAAAAGTAACACTGATAAATTTAAAATTGATTAGAAACGATTTTTTAGGGTGCACAAACTAGCTTAATATTTAGAGCCTCGGAATAGGATTTTGTGAGTAAACTTCTCCAAGGCTATTAAATTCATGATATGTGTATGCATAAGGGAATGGTGAAATCCATTGTATAATTGGTGACGTCAGGAGGCTCTGCTCACACCAGAGTTAAGAACGAGGTCGGACGAAGTTGGTTGAGGGGATATCCCCCAATACCTTCTTGGCGTCAGAGATATTTCTGGGGATCTATTCATATATGGTGGTATTTCTAGTACCTTTACCTTTATGAGAGGCGGTGCTTTCAAGATTTAGGGCTTTGTTACCTTGCCCATACGGTGGACCTGACTTACGACTATTTTCCTGCACATTGGTTATATCATGGTGGATTAGTTTCTTGACATAGGTAGCCACATAGGTTACTTGCAGGGGTTATTCTGCAGGTACCCTGGGTCAGATAAGGATCAGACAACAAACAACCTTTATGGAGGATTACCTCTCTGGGGGGGATTTGACCGACTGGTTGTTAATCCCATGAGGGCCCTTATAACTGATTCTGATACCTCCGATCCTTGGCAGGGAGTCTCAGGCCCCTCTTGGGCGAGGCATACCTACTTTAGGGAGGGAGGCCCCTTTCAGCCACTTTATCCTGTTTGTGTGCATTGGCATTTTTCTTTACTTTTGTGTGCTCTCTGATTATTAGTTGGCCTTAGGTTTTTGTATTGCGTCGTGAGTCTTCATTATTATGGATAGTGGATCCCCCATGACTCCCTCAGTTAGCGCGACCCAACCCATGGTATTTTCTCATTCCATGGGGATGAATCCCTTTGTATTTCCTAATGGTACGCTGAATCATGATATTCAGTCAATGCCTTGGGTCTCTAATAATATTTCTCTTAGTATATCATAATTTTCTTCGCAATTTCCATCCTCTGTATCGTCACCTTAAGTGAATCCTAGTTTTGGGTCCGGGGGCATGATTCCTCCTTATTCTCCTTTTTCATTTGATGGGAGTCATATCCCTCAACCGAGTCTCACGGTGGGAGGTTGGAATCTTCCTTCCCATGGATCCAATCCTAGCTTCACTTTTCCAGGAGCAAGCACTCAAATGGGTGGTTATTCTAATTATTACACACTGTCCATCTATCCTCCTTCCGTTATGCCAAATTCTTGTCCCATGGCGAACCTCCATCTGTCCTCTGGTGTTTCATCTAAAGGTAGTCAATTTTTAAAGTATGGGAAACCCCTTTCATGAAGTTCCTTCACCTGGGGGAAACACAGATCATCACTTGAGTAACCCTTGGCATGTCACTTTCTTTTCGCAAGCGACTTCATCGGTGATGATTCCTTTATAACCTACTATGAATCAACTTGAAGGAGGATATTATCCTATTGAACAGGGACATGGTATATACCCGAACCCTTCTTGGCTTGCAATTTCTCAAAATCAGTCTTTCCCAGAACCTTGTTCTCAAATGCCACAACCAACCATCACCACAAGTCTAGTCACTGTGAGTCATACTGGCATCACATCTCCAACCTCAATCAACCATGTTGGAGATTCATCACCAACCTCTGTGAATCATGTTGGAGATGAGCCACTAGCTTCTGCAAGTCATGTTGTCACCAGCCATTGTGAGTCATGATGGGGGCATTCATATGATTGAGAAGCCTCGATGTATAGGACGTAAGCCCAAGTTCCTTTGTAGGATTTTCAAAGGAGGTCATTTAACTTGCTTATGCCCTACTGTTGGAGTAGAAGAAGCATAGTCCTTGTCTGATAACGCTTCAGGTTCAGAGTCGTATTTGGTTTCCCAACACTCTAATTCTTCTTTGGTTCACACATCAGTCATGCCAATGAAATATTCAGTCAACACAACTCCTATTTTAAGGAGTGGTGCATCTTTTGACCATGTCATTAACATTTTTATTCCTGTACCTTCTAAACAAGAGAGCATTCTAGTCTCTCTGAGTACGCTCCCTCCAAGTCCTAGGGAGGTTTCCTTTGACTGGGATGGTCTTTTGGGGTGATCCAAAAAGGATCCAGAGAAGGCTAAGAACAAATCAGAACTTGTAGAGGTAACTCAGAATGCTCAGAATGGATTTAGCAGATAGAGAAAGGGAAAAAATTGAAAGTTCCCAAAACTCGGTGAAAATGACATGATCACAAAGGGCACATCACAAGATTTCTAATGGTGCAAATGGTTCATCAAATAGAGTTACGGATTGAAATATATTCACGGTCAAAGTTTGGTAAACTTAGCCCAGTTAAAAGGGGATTAGTCAACATCTATACTGCTGACGTCAGCATCCGTAATGTTGATGTCAGAACCCGTACCACTGACGTCAACATCTGTACATATGACATGAACATCCATACTACACACATGGTAGAAGAAGGAAGCTGAGACGTGTCATGATGACATCAGCATGACGACGTGGCAACACCAGAGGTTGCCACGTGTCACCCAATTTTGGCATTTTCAGGTCGATCCGTGGACCAAGGATCGTGCCACGTGGTATTCCGTACGATCCATACGCTGACGTGGCATGATGACATGGCATGATGACTTGGTAGAGAAAAACGTGGCCCAGCAAGAAGCCGACACGTGACCCAATCAGAGGCTTCCACATGGCAGGAGGGACATGCTCAATGACAGTGCGTGAGAAAAATTTGAAAAAATACATAGTTTGGTGGGTTTGCCAAATCTGGCAGACCATGCCAAACTTGGCCACAGTTAAATCATTGGGATATGATAGTGCCATCACTAACTATAGCAAGAAAACCATATGTTATATTTATATATTGAAACAATACACAACCAAAAGGAGGAGGCCTGCGGGTTTGACCCCAGGACCTCCTTCCCCATATGTGCCTTAAGAAATCCACCCAAACCAACAGGCCATGGGCATTACATTGTAACCAACGTTGAAAAAAAATATTAAATGTTGAGTTTTCCTAGCCAGAGAAGGAGGTGGGCACACGTTACGACCGTCTGGGCACGAAAATCTATGCAGTCGAGTCATTAATGCAGGTTGCAGAGAGGGCACGAAAACCGAGACAAATTCTTCTTGGGCCTGGGAGTGCCAGAGTCGGATCGAGGCGTGGAGACAGTCATTTTTGGGTAATTCGACGCCACGAATTCAATGATGCTGTTTGTTTTATGATATGAGCATTATGTTTGTAGCTTGATTTCAGAATGAGGTATACTTATGTATTTTTCCAAATTCTTTTGCTGAGTTAATGAAAGAGCCTACCCATTTGAGAGTAGGACCTGGAGACGTAGTCCACCAAGGACGAACTTCGTTATCAAGTTTTTGTGTTCATATTTGATGCTTATGTCTCTTCAATTTTGAGTTTTTCCTTCTTTAATGGTGCACTTTAATTTATGCTCATTTAATGCAATTCTTTATAAGTCACTCGATGAAAAGATCCTGGATCATTTTGGTATCAGAGCAGTCGTCTTTGAATTGAATTGTTGAGTGTGAATGTTTACTAGGGCCAATCATAAGCAGGGTGAAGGAACTCTTAAGAGTTTCAATCCCGAAGTTGGTCGTGCATCCCGAAGGAAGAAAATGGTAGAAGAGGAAAAGCGTGATGAACAAGAGAAAAAATTTCATATGGTATTTTATCACAAGTCAGAAATGGTCGAATGAATGTATGGATATTACGAGAAGAGGATAAAGAAGAAAGGGAAGAAAAAGGAAGCACATGCAGATGATGATGCTTCGGTAAAACAAGGGGCTGGAGGATATCCTCCTGAGCCTCTGTCTTCACCTTCAAGTTCTAGTTCTTCTTCCTTTGAGCATTCTCATCATTCTCATCATTCTAGCCATAAAGCCTCTTTTATGAAAACATTATTAAATCTCGATAATTGGATCCGACAGGTTGAATTATATTGCCGTGTTCAACATATTGATGAAGAAGAAGTTAAAGTGAAACTGGATTCTCTTCGGTTGGAAGGCACCGCTCTCGTATGGTGGGAGAGAAAGATTCAAGACAGAATTAAGTGTGGTAATCTTATTTCCTCATGGTCGGAATTTAAATCAGCGACAAGGAATCAATTTTATCCATTAGGGTATTTACATAAAGCAATGATGGAATGACAAACTTTAAGGAAAAGTAAAGGTCAAACTGTACAAATTTTCACAGAATAATTTAGGAATAAATCTCTTGCATTGAACATTCCTTTGTATTGTTATGAAACTTTAATGAAGTATATTGGAGCACTTCACATTTATATTCGTCATACTTTGCTCTTGTTTAACCCCACTAGTCTTGACGAAGTTTGTGTGCAAGCCACTCACCTTGAGAACAAGGGGAAGCATGTTCAAGAAGATCCCACGAAGAAACCTTCCAATATCCCACATAAAAATTTTAAGAAGTTTAAAAATAAGGACAAGAAGACCGCCACAGTGACGAGAGAAGGAGGAAATCCATCTTGCACTCATTGCAAGAAAAGCGGTCATGATGAAGAACACTGTTGGAAACTGCATCCAGAAAGGAAACCGAAACAGTTCGGTGGAAAGGGGAAGACCAAAACTGTTGCTAAAGTGAAACAAGATCTTGGTTCCGATTTAGGAGATGAAGGAAAGATCATAGCAGTTGGTACAAGGTAAATATTCCCTTCATGCTAGTTCAAGTTTCAATAATGAATCTCATGATGATGAACGAAAGAGGAATGCATTATTTCACATAAGAGTTGTATCTAAACACACTAAGATAGATACATTATTTGATCCAGGTTGCCAAGTAAACTTAATATCTGAAGCACTTGTCAAGAATATGGGTCTTGAAACGAAACCACATCTGAAGCCTTATCCTCTTGGTTGGGTATGTGATAAAGAAAAACTTAATGTCACCAAACAATGTAGGGTCATATTTGCTATTGCTTCAAAGTTGATTGATGAAGTGGATTTGGATGTTGTACCCCTTGATATATGTGGCATAGTGTTTGGAAGTCCTTATCTTTATGATAGAAAATAAGTCTTCTTTCGTCACGAGAACAAATACCACCTTACGAATGGGGGAGTGGAATATATTGTTAGAGCTCACAACATGAGGGTAAATACAACACTTGTTAGTGCAGGGCAAATGAAAAGACTCATAAACACTAATGAGAGATATTTGCTCATGGTTGTAAGAGAGAAAGATGTCGGGACATCTGACGCTTTCCAAGGATGTGATCCATCTCATAAAAAGAAATTAATTGATATTGTTTCTAAGTATGATTATATTTTTCAGGAACTAGATGGATTTCCTCCTAAGAGGGAAATCCAACATGAGATACATCTTCAACAGGATTCTCCTCTTCCTAATGTGGGCATGTACATGATGTCAGTTGTGGAGATGACAAAGATCAAGAAGCAGGTACAGGGCTTATTAGATCAAGGGGTCATCAGACCCAATTAATCTACTTGTGGTTCTCCGATCGTGATGGTGCCAAAGAAAGATGGCACATGGCGAATGTGTGTCGATTACCAAAATTCACGATGAAAAATCGATACCCTCTTCCTCGTATAGATGATTTACTTGATCAATTGAAGAATGTTGTTTATTTCACTAAGTTGGATTTGTGCAGTGGATATCATCAAATCAGGGTCATAGAACCTGATGCATTGAAAACAGCCTTTAAAACCACACAATGATTGTTTGACTGGTTAGTTATGTCGTTTGGGCTTTGTAATAATCCGACAAATTTCTTGCGTGTGATGAATGATGTATTCAAGCCTTTCTTAGATGACTTTGTGATTGCATATTTGGACGACATTCTTATTTTTAGCAAGACTTGGGATGAACATGTGAGGCATGTAAAGAAAGTATTGGATACTTTGCAAAAGGAAAAAGTTGTATGTAAAATTGTCTAAATGTGAATTTGGCAAGACTGCACTCGTGTACTTAGGTTATATTCTAGTAGGAGGACAATTAAAATTTGATCCTTCCAAAATTAATGTAATTGTAAATTGGCCTGATCCAAAAAGTGTAACCGAAGTCCGAAGCTTCTTAAGTGTAGTCCAGTATTGGAGGAGGTTCATTTCAAACTTCTCCTTTATAGAAGCTCCTTTGCATGCCTTAACCAGTGTGAAGAACACTTTTCAGTGGGAAGGAAAGAAACAAAAATATTTCGACATGTTGAAGGAGAAGATCAATACCGCACCAATATTAGCACTGTCGAATCTTCAATAACCTTTTAAGATTGATATAGATGCCAACGGATACACCATTGGTGCAATATTGATGCAATATCGTAAGCTTATCTATTACCTCTCAGAAACTTTTAACCAAGTTGTTGTTAACTATCCTACATATGATAAAGAGTTGTATGCATTAGTCCAAAGCTTGAAGAAATGGAAGAACTACTTTTTAGGGAAGGAAACAATCATGCATATAGATCACCAACCCTTACAGTATCTCCAAGAACAAACCAAATTGCAACAATATCGACACTACAGATGGATGGGTTTTCTACAACAATTTCATTTGGTAATCAAGTACAAAAAGGGTACAAGTAACAAGGTAGCTGATATGATTTCTAGACCTCCTATTGTTGCTTCTATTATTTTGAAGAATACTTATTTATCGCATGATAGCTATGTAGAACAATATGCCATTGATAAATATTTTAAAGAAGTGTATGAGAAGCCAACCCATGGTACACAAGTAGAGAAATATTGTCTGCAGGGAAAAATACTCTACCATCTTGGAAAGCTATGTATTCCTACAAGTGAACAAGTCCATGTAATACGAGAAGCTCACACTTCTCTTGTGTCTGGGAATTTTGGGGTAGGAAAAACTCACTAGTACATTTGGGTCAAATTTCGACGGCGCATTCGACGTAATTTCCACTTTATATTGTCGGGAAAACGACAAACATCGAACCCCCTCAAACGTCATTTCACATGACGTCTCTCTTTCGACGTCATAGATTTCGTCTTTATTGCTACGTTTCATGCCGACACGTGTCATCTCATATTTGACTGACCAAACCCCATATAGATGTCGTAAGACCGACGTCTTGGACGTGGAAATACCGATGTCCTAGACGTGGCAAGAGAGACGTCTGGAACATGGCAAGAGAGACGTCTTGGAGGTGGCAAGAGAGATGTCTTGAACATGGCAAGAGCAATGTCTTGAACATGGAAAGAGAGACGTCTTGGACGTGGCAAGAGAGACGTCTTGGAGGTGGAAAGAGAGACATCTTAGAGGTGGCAAGAAGGACGTTAAGAGGTATCATCTCCGACATGGTCGCTATGGGAGAAACACTCTTGGAGGTGGAAAGAGAGACATCTTGGAGGTGGCAAGAGAGACATCTTGGAGGTGGCAAGAGAAACGTTTTGGAGGTGGAAAGAGATATGTCTTGTAGGTGGCAAGAGAGACGTCTTAGACGTGGAAAGAGAAATGTTAAGAGGTATCATCTCCGACCTGGTTTCTATGGGAGAGAAACTCCCAGACATCATAATAGCGACTGTGTTGTATGTATTTAAAAAAAATTACAATATCAGTACTGAGAGAAACAAGTACATTAACCTTTGTTAAGATACTAGCCATATCAATATTTAAATCTATATCATCAGTTTTAGGAAAGGTTGGTTGAGGAGGAGGACTAAAAGGGGGTCTTGTCTAATGAGGTTTACGATCACTAGGATATGTCTCGGATGTGTTATCGCATGAACTCACAATTGTTGAGCTAAATTCCAAAAGCTCAAGTGCAATCATGAGTAATAAGACTGCAAAAATATAGTAGAGAGTAAGTCCCTGCTTTTAGAAAGGATCAAAATAATACAGTACTTTCTTGGGTACGTCGAAACAAGTGCCATCCAATACAAGATCCTATATACCAATGAGATAGTTGAGCAACACAAATTCCAGAGCCTTCATTGAAACCTCTGACAATTTGTTTGACATTTAGCAGACAATTATATCATCAATAATAAAACTTGAAGTCATTGCAAGTATTGCTTTGTATCCTTTGTCTAGCACAACAAATTCACACATAGCATGCAAGTGTTCTGTATATATACATTGAGTAGAAGAGAAAATTCATAGAATGCAAATTGTAGCAATCCGAAGCAACCATAACAGATTTGGACTTCAGATATAAAGCTCATAATCTCTCATGACAAGACATTTGAAAATGTCAAACCATGTAAAATTCAATATCCCAATACTCGGTTAGAACAAGGGGCGAAAAAAAACAAATTTAAATACTTCAACAACTACAACAGATTTGGCCTACAGATATACAACACATATATATTCCAAGTTTAGTTTCAAATAACAACCAATGTTAATGTTATATACACAACTAATCCATCTAGTTTCAAATAACAATCAATGTTAACTGTCATATACATAGTTAATCCGTGTAGTAGATATATTAAGTGACTGAACATCACGGTCATTTTTCAAACATGATCCAAGAACATGACATGCCAAAGCAAAATATTGTGAATTTGTTCAAATGGCTTCCTATATTGCACATTATGAGGAAGGTGCACATCCAAACTGTAGACGCTCTCACAGATTTTAGATAGAATCTCAGGAAAAGAAACATCCATATATTGAATTACTATATTCAAGATATATGTGATATGTTATCTAAGTCTATAGATGCATCCATTTAGCTAGAATTATTTACACGCTCACATTCATCAATCCATTCGGAATACCTGCAAACATTTTCATAAATACAAATGGCTAAGTCATCCATAGAGCTATTTATTACTCCATTGCATATTAAATCCCTCTCCTCCAATTCAATAAGGATGACCTTTGTTCAATAATTCAAACCTCTATAAATATCAACTATTCAGTTGATCTAACTACACTACTAAAAAAAGGCATGTGCCAAAACCCAAACACTAAAATATATGGTTCAGAAAGCTTACACGTCAATGGGATCGCCCAATGCTATCAATTCCAATTAATCCAAGAGAGGATATTATGTTCAGTAAGGGCTTAATAGTAGAAAAGTCACTTGTGAAAAATAATACTACATAAAAATAACCTTAGGAAAACACAAAAAACTGCACTGACCATTTATTGAGGTGCTGAAACTCTCCTGGCATATCCTGCATGAAGCCTCATCAATAAGATCTTTCTAATCCATGAATGAATAAAAATGTGAGAGATGGAAAATTTTCAAACTACAAGGATTCATATAGTCAACAGACTAAATGATATTATAGTCAAGGCTTCATTTAGGAGTTCATTAAATTATTTACTCTATTAATCTTTACTAATTTCTTTTGATTTTGGTTGGATATTGCAGCGATTGGAGGCGAGTATTTGTTTGTAATGTCATCTAGAAACCTTTCAACTTTATTCGATTTGGGAACAATGGTGGGTGGAATTCTCACATCATATTTCTGATAGGTTTGATGTCAGCGCTATCACACCAACTAGTTTCATGTACTGTGCAATTCCAACACTAATTTTATATTGGGTTTATGGAGGTATCTCAATGTTTGCCAATATTGTTCTGATGATGATTTCCACAATTTTTGTTAATGGACCTTATGCACTCATTACCACAGCCGTTTTAGCTGATCTCCGTACACATAGCTCACTTAAGGGCAATTCGAGAGCTTTGTAAACCGTCACAGATATTATAGATAGTATTGGGTCTGTTGGGGCTGCCTTGGGGCCACTTCTAACTGGCTTTATCTCTACAAATGGATGGAATGGTGTATTCATTATGCTCACAGTTTCATCTTTAATTTCTGGCCTTCTTTTGAGCCACATGGTTGTGGCAGAGATCGTGGACAAGATTGCCAAGGCAAAAGAAAGGCCTAGAAAACAAGAGATTGCAGGTAATACACAGGGTCTTTATATCTATATATATCTAAATAGTTTGTGGAGTTGCAATGTTTGTTTCATAGAGTACACATAAGATATTGTTGCAGGGATTTCTTTGTAGTGTCATTAATCTAACGCCCTCCTATCTTTGTAACGCAGGGTCAATCATTCAACCACTGTTGACAGAGAGGCACTGAGATGATTTGGAAAAGTTCATGTAGGAGTTGTATCTCACTAATGAGAAGATGCAGATACTTGTATGTTTGGACCCTCATGCTACAGAAATACAATGATTCTTTACCTCATTCTATGGATGTCCTTTATTTTGTCAAGCTGGAGAATTGGCCTTGCCTACCTGATGAGAGCTATCGTGGGTCACAAGAATGAATGTTAATTGTTTGTCTCTGCGAGTACAATCACACTAAGATCTTTGTCTTCGTATTTGGGTTGTCGCTCTGTTTCAAATCTAGTCTCAATGCCAAGTTCACAATGCACTATGTGTTTTATTTTGAATGTGCCAAAACATGCACACTGGTTTATTTATTTATTTTTAACTATACAAACGACACTTTAAACAACAACCACTGTTGTACAATATCCTTTCAAACACTAATATATGCAATAATATGTCAATGAATTAATATTCAAGAAGCTTACCAATAAGGAATCTGCCCAGACATTCTATGTTGAAACATACACCATGCAAATGTATCAATTACAAATCTTCACATACACCTGAATGTCAATCAACACATAGACCCTATTTTTCTTTCTGCTATTCAAATGTGCCTACATAGCATTCATTCAAATTGCCAATAATGAAAAAAATTCTTCCCATTCACCAATACTTTGTAGGAAGCATTCAAATCTTACAGAGTTTAATTGAAAATACAAACACACATGCATGATCCAATGCGTCAATAAAATGTATCACTGAAGAAATAAGAAATAATTAGGCCATATATGTCCATAAAAAATCATTTTACCATGCTAAAATCCCAAGCCTCAACCCATCTATCTTGTACATATCGCATCCTCGGATCAAATTTGACAAGAAAACCTGATTTGGGCTCGTCCCAACTCCTTAATAGTTAAAATTGATATTGCAATTATTAGAAAGAGATATTAATGTCACCTAAATTAAATTTCGTGGACAAGCTACAAGGTTGGATTTTTTTATAACCTAAATGGAATACTGAGGCACAATAACCACTGGATAATTGCTAAAACCTATATCTTATGGATTACTCTCACCAAGATTGGCGGGGGGATTCAATTGCAAATGACTCAAGATACTTTTGCAAATGGCTCACAATTCAATTGCAAATGAAAATGGGATTCAATTGCAAATGGCTCACAAAATTTTTGATATGGAATTCATTTATAAGTTCTACATAAGTACAACCCACTAAGAATGCATTAGATTTATGAGGTGGGTTATTTTGTGCTCATCATGTGATATAGGTTACATGGTTTCAATATAACAATGTGTTCAATCTCTTAGTTTATATGAACAAATCAAAACGTAGTTAGATGAATTGATGCCAACCTTCCCAATGTGATGGGGAGAAAGAGATGGTAGTATCTCTACAAGTCAGCCCTTAATTCGATGCATAGCATCCTTAGTCATTCACTGAGCTGCATGGGCCATGCCTTTTATGATTGTCTCAACCGATTGTTGACTTATCCAGGGCTTCTCCTGGAATGGGAACGACAACCAACTTGTCCATTAATCTCTCTTTCATATGAAATAAGCTTCTCTTGATATCTGCAACATATCCTTTGGAGGCTTACAGAACACCAAACCCCTTGTTCCACAGCTGCAAGTGCTCTATCTTGGCCTCATAATCCTTACCATTAGTTTGAGCCTTTGCATGTCCATTAACGACTTCTTCATCCCCATTTTCAACATTTAAACCTTTCTTTGGACTCTGAATATAAACCCCATTCTGCAGAGCATACATATTACCTTGTTTATCTTGTGTAACAAAGTTTAGTATACATTAATTGCTATAAATGAAAAAGATCTGAAGTGCAATATGCTACATGCTTATCCATGATATTTAAGCATCAAGATGCATATAATAGAGCTAAAATTGCATGAATAAAATTGACAGTCCAACAAATAAAACCCTACAAGATGTCAGGCCTGAATAGAAGAGTGTGATGCAGCCACTCAACTCCATTCGATGCAAAAATGTTCAAGAAATAATGGCCTAGTATCCCTTGCCCACGTTTCCAACATTATCATCATAACCAAAGTCATCTTAAGTTCCACCTATGCTTGTGCCCTCAGATGTTCCATCATACCCAACACCCGGAATCTGACTATAGCTACCACCACTTGCATTCCCATCATTTTGGCTACAGACACCACCAGTTCCATACCCATCATTTTGACTGTAGCCACCGCTAGTTCTGTACCCATGATTCTGACTGTAGCCACCACCACCATAGCCGCCCCCACAAGAATGAAAACCTCCAGTTCTCTCAGTAGTATAATTAACAAGAACAAGACGTCCATGGAGATCCTGAGAAGAGATTGACAATGGTGCAAAAATGAAGAGTTGTTAAATAACAGAATTGAGGAATATGATATCAATATTCAAGCCTGACCTGATGATAGAATTCTTCAATTGACGATCTATACTATATAATTTCTAAACAACAAATATGCTAATGTGGAAAAATGAATTCATTTAAAAACAGAGGCTGCATACCTTTCCATCCATGCCTATTATGGCAGCTGCGGTCTCCTCATTAGAAGTGAAGCTAAAAAAACCAAAGCCTCTTGACCTACCATTCTCCCGGCCGTGAATGATTCTCGCTGCAAAATTGTAACACAATATTTATAAAAAAATAATGTGTAGGTACGTTACTCTAATCATTATACCTTACTCAAAATATTTTGTTGCAAACCTTCAATGACTTCACCATATTCAGTGAATGAATCCCTAAGAGACTGGTCATCCATCCCATAGGATAAACCTACAAATCAGACCATAGTAAAAAAGTAAGCTAAATATACTTCAAAACAATTTCAATATATAAAAACTAAAATATTTCAAATATGTCACCCTTCCTAGAGCATACCTCCAATAAAAAGCCTTGACGAGGACATATATCTCAAAGCATGGTAGATAGATGGTACTGATTTGGTTTCATTAAAGCCCAGACGACCAGAGATACTTTGCCGTAAGAGGCTTCCAACCTTGCTTGCAAAGGACATTGTTTTGATATACTACTATACCTAGCAAGCTTTTCTCCCTTGTGCTACACCCACAACCACAATCAAAAGATAATGGAGATCAACACCACTAATGGAGATCAACACCACTGTCTTCATAGACACAACGATATTTTTTAGTTACAATATCAAAAGAAAGGAAACCTAGGAACTTCACTTCTCAAGTGCCTATTATAACAAGACTAATAAATCTTTCAATAACATACAGTAAATATAGTTAACCGAGGGGCATAGAAAACACTTCTGATCCATGATTCATCATGATTTAATCCACTGATAAAGCTTTCACTCAAAACAATCATTATTCCCAAATTAAACACTCAAAAACAACTTGAACTCCCCTAAGTGATGTGAAAAACTTGAATTAATTATTCGGTGGCATCATACTAAGCTAGTACACAGGACCTTTACACAGCTCCTGGAAAACACAACTTCTCTATTGAGGCTTTCTTATTTTCTCAGCGAGGCTTCCTTATTTTCTTAGAAAATCCCTACAACTATTAGGATTATGCTATAACAACATGATTTTTTTTGTTGGAAGTGTTTCAAGAAATATGCCCAGAGGAACCACATTGCATAGGATAGGTTTCCATCAGCTTAGGTGCCAGGTTTGAAGGGTATAATTACTCTACCAAACTTACCAGGGACTTGCATAAAGTCTCAATGCTTTAGAGATCAAACCGTTCAGGTAGACAGACCGCAGTGAGAATAAAACACTGGTCAACGACTTAATACACAATTGCAATCACTAGTAAACGAACACCTTATCGGTAGAGCACCTCAAATTGACTATGCAAAGTTTGAAATTAGGTTCAACAGTATAAATCTTGCACTCACTAAAGAATATACCTAACCTAGTTCTCATCAAATTTTTTTTTCCACTTGGCACCATTCATAATAGCCCGGTCTAACCAAATACCAGGGAGCACACAACCACACCTTAGAGCACTTGAGACAAACCCCAAGATGATCCCAACAATAAACTACAAATAATCCACCAACAATTGACTGGTCACCAATATATGAATCAACCTGACGTTTCTTCAAATTTTACATTCAATCTATTTTTTCAATCTATGAGACTTATATGTTCAAATACAAAGCCACTGCATGAAGAGGCAAACCAATTACGAAAAATGGTGCACCTGTAGACGAAAAGCTTGGTCTTTATGTTTATATTACAGTTTATTTTTCAACCATTAATGGTAAATGAGTATAGGTTTTGCTGTTTTACTAATTAATTCTTGACATATTACAATGATGCAAGGCCCAAAATTATATACAAATAGATTTCATGAGTCATATCTCTTCATACGACCACATGTGATAATGGACTATAATTATTTACCTATAACTAATCGTTAACCTATTTTAGGCATATTACAAGGACAAACAAACTGTGGCAGGCCGCTATAGAAATAAAACACGGAGAAACCTTGATGTGTCACAAATAAATGAATGATTAAGTTATGGAGAGAAGCATTACTAGAAATGAAGCAAATGATTGAAATGCACACAAAGAAAATTAGATTAAAACAATGTTTGTATTATTGTGTAAAGGATCTGTGAAAGAGAGTGAAAAATGGAAAAGATGCTCTGCTTCAATGCCTATGATACATCCTATACATAGAATTGCATATCAATGACAGAATACCTTATCAGTTTCCAAGGTAGTTCAGTTCCATAACTATTGGTGATTGTTAGTCTTCGAATGCACCACACATCACTATGGGTGCACAAAAAAAGTTCCTATTCTTAACACATGTAGATGCTAGGTGTGTGGGTGCCCCACTGAAATGTGTGCACACGAGATGTTGAGGCAGATGTGTGTTGGGCACTGAGGTGTACATGCATATACTGTGGAAGTGTGAGTGAATATGCTAGAACATTGGACACAGAATAGAGATCTAGTACACCAAATGGTGCACTTAGCTTCAAGGTGTTATAGTGGCCTAGGAGGAGGATGGCACAAAGAATAGGTGTTTATTGGTGGGCATGGGCTAAGGACTAGTGCCTGTGCTCAGATTAGATATGGTAGAGAAATCAAAGTTAGCATGCTAAAAGCATCCACAAAAATATACCCTCGTTTGGTTTCATCACAAATATGAAGTGATGGTGACTAACAAGTGCAAGTTATCCTTCAATATTGAAAATTATAAAGATGAACTTTTTTGTGACGCCATCCTCATGAATGCCTACCATTTGTTGTTGGGAAGACCATGGTAGTATGAAAAATGTGTAGTGCAAAAGGAAAAGAAAAATACCTACACCATTACCAGAGATGGGTAGACATTCTAGTTGTTACTGATGTAGGATGACAAGCCAAAGACTTGTCACCACTATCAACAAATAAATTTTTGAGAACAGTAAACAAAATGAAGGAATGTTAGGTTGTTGTGTTGGAGATAGTTGCAACGCACGATGAGACAAAAAATCACACCAACGGCAAGGAAACTCTGCAAAGGTGCAGAAACTATTGGACAAGTATAGTTACATAACATGCGATGAAATGCCAAATGGTTTACAACCAAAGAGGAAAATTGCACATGTGACTAATTTAAATTCAGGTGCTATTATCACTCCATGAGTTCTTCTAGGTTAGCCCGATAACTTAACTAATATATCAATGATTCACTCAAATGGATCAAGTCATATGACTAAATCAAACCTCACTCACTCAAGACATGCATAAACACACTTAGATTGACAAGGTTTTCAACTACTACTGTTCAGAGAGTTTGTAAATAAGTGGATGTGTGGAGGATCCTTACTATAGCAATAGAGTCATACAATAATCATATATGAATGGCCAATTAGAATACGTAAATAATACTTGCAATTCTAACTCATCAATACAAAGACAGGAAGATAGGTATCAAGCATTAGACAAACATGAATAACATGAATATAACATTCAAGTGCAAGTATAGACTAGATAAGAAGATGGGAATCTGAACAAGTAATGGAAAAAGAAGCTTGTATTACTTAATATGAAAATGAGAAGCTTGAGTAAAAAGTATGAAAGAGTCTCCAAAGTCGAACCTTTCTTTCTTAAAAGTCAAAGGCTTTATAGCCTTTACAAACAAGTTCAAGATCCTATAAAACTGGATCTGATATACTTAAAATAGAACAAAATCAAACTGATATGATGTGTAGGATCATGTCCTGATTTAAGGGTCAAACCCTTATCAACTAAGTCTTCAGCAATCTTCAATCTCTTCAGTAGTCTTCATAGTCTTCATAAGATAGTAGAACACTTTCGAATTCCTTCTTTGACAACTGAGCAGTTTTGACCAAAAATAGTAAAGCCACTTAATCTTCTTGCCTTAGTATTTGCCTCAAAAACTGGAAAGGGATGATGATATGTATCCCTTTAATTTTTATCTTTCATTAAAAACCATCCCCACATGATCTGGAAACAAAAATCTTCGTTCTGAACAAAAAGATGAGCATTATTCCAGTTCTTGCGCTTTCGGTGGCTTACAGGCAAAAAATCGTGGATGGTAAGCTGCCGAAAGTTCTGGTTTCGGTGGCTAAGAACTCCCTTTGAAACTCGTGCAAGCTGCCAAAACACAACCAAATGCACCAGGGATGGCACATGTTCATCTGAGCATTGAAGGAAATAGAGCGTTCAGAATATACTCGCTTGGGTATATCAGCTGCAAGCTTGGAAGAGACGGGCCTGGGTGTATTTTATTTGAATTTGAATACTGGATGATTAGGAATATCAATTTGTGAAGAATAGAGGTTTCAAAGACTAGATCAACTCTCATATTATTGCCTTCAGCATCTCACGAGACCTTTGCAGTCAGTTTTTCTTTTCTTTCTAATGAGCTCAGCATATTGGCCTCCCATAAGTTGCAAAATTTCCTCCCACAAGCCAGAACTTGAAGCAGAAGAAGCAGTGAGCAGATTGGGATTACAGGCTGCCACATACCAATAATCCAAGGATAACTCCTTGAACTGATCCAATTCCCAACTTGCTTCAAGTGCCCCCCCCAAAATGCAGTGGAAAATATGCAAATATTGTTTCCAAATCTGGATTTGTAGGTTCCATGTCTCTGATACACCTTTGCAACGATCGATTAAAGATGACCCCAAATTCACCCTCTCTGGGGTCATTAGATCCTACTCTAAGAAGTAAAACTATTGTTCGCTCAAAACTCCATGTTCCATTCAACTTTTTAGTTGCAAAAAGTAGACAACCTAACTCAGGTGCATGAATCAAATGAACCCATTTAGAACACAAATGCTATTAAGGATTCTTTCCCACTTCCTAACTCACCATTTCCAGTATTCTGAACCTGTTCTGCTGCCACAAGTTTTGCGTGAAAGGCTTTCCAGAATGGCTGGAGATCGATTAGAATGCATACATCGTGTTCTGGATGCTAACGTTTTTTTTAAACTGCTCGAGCATAGTGTTTCAATTCAGCTATCATTTTGAATTTACTTGCATGAAATCACTATAATGGATTGGGCTTGGAACATAGATCAATCATGCAAAGCCATATATAAAAGTAGAACAAATTCATTTTGGAAAGCATTATTTTCTTTGCCTTGAAAGGAGACAATGCCACAGGACCCCTGGAGATGCAAACTGAAACTGATGCTTTGTAGCGCATCATAATAGACTTCATTCTTTGCATACAATGCTTTGATTATGAAGAACTGGAAGTATGACACTGGCCAAAAGACCTAAGAAAATGACAAAATCAAGTAGAGAGTAATGAGGACACTCTCAAAAAATACCATTACATTTTGGTTGCTAATAGGTGCGACATCGTTGAATCAAGAAACACATAGAATGAGTCTATTGGAAAGCATAGAGTTAAATTGACAATATGGTGAGTTGCTATCAAAAGGATTCATCAGAGAGAGTATGAACCCATGCATGGTATCAACTTTGATAAGTCTAAAGAAGGATGGACATTGGAGGATGTATACAAACTACAGATCATTGAATAAAATTACAAATAGGTATAGATTCCCACTATCAAGGATGGATGATTTGATGGATAGCTTACGTGATACAAGGTAATTCACCAAGATAACTTCGAAGAGTGGATATCACCATATTAGGATCTGAAAAGGAAATGAGTGAGACTACATTCAAAACCAAAGACAATGTGTATGAGTTTTTGGCTATGTCATTTACATTGACCAATGCATTGAGTCCTTTCATGGGACTAATGATAGAGGTGTCACGATCATACATTAATAAAAGTTGTGGTACTTTATTTGGATGACATTCTAATTTATAGTAGCAGTAAGGAGGAACACTTAGAACATTTGAGCCTGGTGTTTTAAGCACTAAGAACGGATATCATTGAGCAATTGGATTCTGTTCAATTTCTGGGCGTTTTATGAGCAGGTTTAGATTCAACTGTTGGATCCTTGCTGTCCTTACATAGATCCTTGATCATAAGTCACAATATGCTCTACCTGACCTTGATGTTAGAAATATCGGATATTCTTTTTCTCCCTGAACATGTGCTAAATATAGAAGAGAAAGACAATATTTATACTGCTACTGGCAATTCTTGTTGTATTTGGAGTGAAACTAGGCTCACAAGCAATGATTTTTTTATTGGTTTGCATGCTAAACAAGCACAGGGGACAGATCCATCATGATCTCATGTGAATGCCCTTTCAAAATGTTGCCATAGAGTATGCCTTAGTGTTGATATGTGAATCCTACCTGTTGTGCTAGTCACATCATATTGTCATAATAGTGTTCTACCAACAACTTCCTTCTTATATTCGATGCCCACAAAATTGTTTACTGCTACCTCCCTGTCATGCTATAGGATACTCTCTAAAGAGTGATCTACTTCCAATGCACCTGTCTTTAGAAGATCTGGAAATACACACTTTCACTGCTATTAACATTCTGAAGGTACTTGAAACCAGGTCCATGAATGAGGATCTCTCCTTTGATTAGTGCACCCCACCTCATGTGTAACCCCTCCATGAATGGTGTGTTCATTAACAACTTTCCATGCTTGACAATCTCTCTCACTAGTGCACCTTCTCTCCTGCAACAACTAAGCAATTAGTAGCTCAACTTGTTGAAGCTAAAAGGAGAACATGCTTGTAGCAACACAGTAAACTAACACTTGCACCTCAAAGCCAACTTCCAAATTGGCAAAGTTTTTGGTGTGGGTAATGCCCCATAAGCACCCTTTTGGTCTCACAATGGTTATGCATATGGGAATATTCACAATGCACACACATAGCAAGAGTAGATTACTTCTTAA
>SNQJ01S0103897.1:0-24872 GCA_010110895.2 Picea sitchensis
GCCTTTCCTGGATGACTTTGTGATTGTATATTTATACGACATTCTTGTTTTCAACGGGACTTGGGATGAACATGTAAGGCATGTAAAACAAGTATTGGATACTTTGCAGAGGGAAAAGTTGTATGTGAAAATGTCAAAGTTTGAATTTGGCAAGAATGCACTTGTATACTTAGGTCACATCGTGGGAGGAGGAAAATTGCAGATTGATCCTTCCAAAATTGAAGTGATTGTGAAATGGCCTGAGCCAAAGAGTGTAACCGAAGTCTGAAGCTTCTTGGGTGCAGTCCAGTATTGGAGAAGATTCATTCCCAACTTCTCTTTTATTGCAACTCCTTTGCATGCCTTAACCATTGTGAAGAACATTTTTTAGTGGGAAGGAAAACAACAAAAAGCTTTCAACATTTTGAAGGAGAAGATCGGTACTGCACCAGTATTAGCACTACCGAATCTTCAACAGATATTTGAGATCGAGACAGATGCCATCAGATACACCATGGGTGCAGTATTGATGCAATATCAAAAGCCTATATGTTACCACTCTGAGACGTTTAACCAAGTTGTTGTTAACTATCCTACATATGATAAAGAGTTGTATGCATTAGTTCAAAGCGTAAAGAAATGGAAGCATTACTTGTTAGGGAAGGAAACAATCATACATACAGATCACCAACCCTTATAGTATCTTCAAGAACAGACCAAACTACAACAATCTCGACACTTCAGATGGATGGGTTTTCTATAACAATTTCATTTGGTAATCAAGTACAAGAAGGATACAAGTAACAAGGTAACCGATATTCTTTCTAGAACTCCTATTGTTGCTTCTATTATTTTGAAGAATACTTCTTTATCTCATGATAGCTATGTAGAGCAATATGCCATCGATGAATATTTTAAAGAAGTATATGAGAAGCTAACCCATGGTGCACAGGTAGAGAATTATTGTCTGCAGGGAAAGTTACTCTATCATCTTGGGAAGCTATGTATTCCTACAAGTGAACGAGTCCATGTAATACAAGAAGCTCATACTTCTCTTGTATCAGGGCATTTTGGGGTAGGAAAAACTATGGCTCATTTGCAGAGGTTTTGTTACTGGCCTCAAATGAAAGCAATTGTAAGTAAATATGTAAACGGGTGTGTGATGTGTTCTACTTGTAAGCCCACTAATAGAAAATTGGGGCTATACTCACCACTTCCTGTTCCATCCCATCCATGGGAAAGAATTTCCATGGATTTTGTAGGGGGTTTACCAATGACCAGAGGGGGTCATGATTATTTGTATGTCGTAGTGGATAGGTTTAGAAATATGTGTATCTTGATGCCATGTAAAAAGCAGATCACTGCCGAGCAAAATGCTAATATTTTTTTTTAGCATGTTTGGGTTCACTTTGGATTACCCACGTCCATTGTCTCAGATCAAGATACTTGATTCCTTGGGGATTTTTGGACTAGCTTTTGGAGAATGATGGACACCAAATTGAAGAGGAGCACTTCTTTTCATCCGCAAACCGACGGACAGATAGAGGTGGTAAACAAAACAATGGTACTTTTTCTTCGAGGCTACTGCAACAAGCATCCTAAGTTATGGGATGAACAGATACCTTATGTACAACATGCTTATAATCGAGCTTTACATTCATACACTTAGAGTTCACCTTTTGATACATGTTATGGGTACCTACCAAAGGTTCCTTTGGACTTGATGTATGGGAGAGATGTCGATGTGAATGAAGAAAGAACATAGGACAAAGCCCGCAAGTTCATCCAGAGGATTCAACAGATACACCAGGCAGTCAAGGAATAGTTGGAAAAGAGTCAAGCCCAATATAAAGACCGGCATGACAAGCAAAAGGTTGATCATCAGTTCCAGGTTGGAGACTGGGTATGGCTTCATATCAACAAGGAACGATTGAAGGGTGAAGGCAAGAAACTCAAGCCCATCCGATATGGACCCTTCACTATTTTGGACAAAAGCGACACTAATGATTTTCGTTTAGATCTTCCACCTTATATGCAGATTTATTCAGTTGTGAACATAGAGAAATTCGAACTTTTTGAACCTCCCATGAGCATGGATCATGATGATGAAGTTTCAATAACATCAGTTGATGATTTTTCACCTGAATACTTGAATGAGTTACAAGCAGATATCATCCTGGAAAGGAGGACGAGGACTTCACGCAGAGGTGATGTTGATTATCTTTAAGTAGGCTTAAAGGGCACACATCCAAGAAAGACAAAGTGGATTAAGAAAGATAAGGTGAGGGAACTCTTCCCTCACTTACCAATTGATTGACGAAAGCTTTTGGTGGTCCAAAAAGATCTCAATGGGAAGGCATGATCCAAAATGGATCCAGAGAAGGTTAAGACAACTCAAAACGCACAGAAGCAAGTCATAACGCTCAGAATGGCTTCAGCAGGCAGAGAAAATGAAAACATTCAAAGTTCCTAAGACTTGGTGAAAAGGGAATAATTTCAAAGATCACGTCGCAAGATTTCTAACGGTGCAAACGGCTCGTCAAATGAAGTTACGGATCAAAAATTATAAGGGGTCAAAGTTCAGTCAAACTTGGTCAAATAGGCAAAATTCAAAGTGACACGTGGCACCACTACAAGGGTGACATGTGGCACAGATGAGTTGGAAAGATGACATGGTATGGCAGACACATGGGCACGTTTGGTGATGTCACATGTCAACTTCATTGGCAAATCAAATTGTGACAAGTGGCAGATTTTATGTGGACCAGTTATATGGTGCCACATGGCCCAGTCATAGGCTGCCACGTGGCACCCCTCTCATGGCTGGAATGTGCAAAATTTTATTTGACTCCCCAAGAGTTGACGTCATGACCTCCAAGAAGCCCAAAGGCCCCACAAGTCCACATTAACCACTATACCACACAATGTTCCTTGGTTATAATATGTTGCATATATATTTTAAAGTATAAAGGTATGATGGGCACCAAAGAAAGGGGCTAGGCCTTCGTCCCAACCCCTAGTTACGTATTGAGCCACATGACCATAAGGTTATGCTTTCTTAGGGGCTTAACCAACCAACCTCCATATTTAGCATATTCTGCTATTGATTATCCATTCCGCCATTCTAGCCAACCTCTGCCAGTTTTAGCAAGTGCACCAAAAATTAGTTATAACACATGTGTAAAATAGGGAGTCCGTGGGATTCGACCCCAGAACCTCACCAACAGTCTATGCCTTAAATTGGCCTCCATAACCAATGCACCTAACTTCCTCATTATGACATAACTGCCCAAAATTTGTATATAAGGGGGTTTTGGGCAGTCCATTCGAAGACATGAGAGCACAGAGAAAGGGTAGGCTGAGCGCATCCATACAGTACGGATTTGGGTGCAATTTTCCAGATTTTGTCACGGATTTTGAAATCTATCAGTCATTAATTGCAGGAGCAGTGGCATGTAAACCGAGGCAAGGGGTGTCTTGGCGGGCCGAAAGTGTTCGACTCAGATTGAGGCATGGAGATAGTCATTTGTAGGTAAAACGACGCCATGAACGCAGTGGTGGTGTTAGTTTTCTGATCTGAGCAAAGCTTCTGTGTCTTAACTCCAGAATGAGGTATATTTATGTATTTTACCCAATTCTTTTGTGGAGTTAATAAAAATACCTACCCATTTGAGATCAGGACCCGGAGACATAGTCCACCAGGGACGAACTCCGTTATCAAGTTTTTTGTGTTCATATTGCATGATTATGTCTCTTTCCTTTTGATCTTTTCCTTCTTTATGGTGTACTTTTGTTTATGCTCATTTTATGCAATTCTTTAATAAGTCACCTGACGAAAATATCCCAGATCAGTTATGCTTGGTTGATGCACATCTTTGAGATTTGTCTTGGTAATTGATATTGATGAGTAGATCTGATGTGGTTGATAAGATTGATGAGATAGGTTGTTGTGATAGTTTGTTTGGAGAGGTTTTTGTGACAGGTTATTTGTACAGGTTTGGTGCATGGTTGATGCACTTGTTCATGGTACAGGTTGAGGTACAGGTTGGTGCATGGTTGATGCACTTTTTTATGGTACAAGTTGATTACAGGTTGGTGCATGGTTGATGCACTTGTTTATGGTATAGGTTGAGGTACAGGTTGATGCATGGTTGATTCATGGTTCAGGTTATTGGTACAGGTTGTTTGGTGCAGGTTAATTGGTACAGGTTTACAACATTATATCTCACAGTGATAGTGTGACAATGGTTCCATCATTCTACTTATACGCCAGGGCGGTTGGACAGGGCAATGACATGTGGTTGTAGCCACCTTTCGGTTGTAGTCGGAGAACATAGGGGGTTGTAGCATCCTTCTGGTTGTAGCTAGAGAATTGGGGAGTTGGAGCTTCCCTCAGGTTGTATCCTGAGAAAATAGGGGGTTGGAGCCTCCTTCCAATTGCAACTAGAAAACAAAGGAAGTTGGTTCTTCCAATTAATTTAATTCTTCAAGGCATATAATAAAAATCATTCTGTGGTTTTCTCCCGCTTTGGGTTTCCACATTAAAACATTGGTGTACTGTGTATGTGTATGATTGCTCATTTGTTCATTGTTTATTTACTCTACAACTATTGGATGATAATGAAACATTGATATAACACTTGCATACTGTGGTTAAAAAGGATCCAATTTCTCTATTACTGATTCACCCCCCCCTCTCAGTAATCCAACAAAAATATCAATATGTGTTATAGCAATATTTTCCTCACCCCATGCAACTTGCTCAGAAGGCCTTTTCCATTTCCCAATGCATAATTGAAGTCCCTTTTTGCAATTCCCATAGCTAAAAATCACATTTTTTCACATATGCGTGACCTAACAACTATACAACATGCGTATACGCAGGTTGCACCATTATAGCCTACGTACATTGGGTTTTGTGCCCAAAATAAAAAATGGTGTCGGGTTTCCATGCCACATCACAAGATCCACGATCCTTGACCTTCCATACATTGAAAACGTTCTGAATCGGCCCTTCAGTTCCATTTGAAGACTATAAATGGGCCATATCCAAGCTGTGGAAAAATGAGAATAAATTAAATTTGAGAGAAAAGTTACTCGAGAAATTATTCACTTCATATTGAGTCTGCATCCCTTTGTACTTTTAAGTTTGAACACATTGTTCATCCCCCAAGCTCTTCCCTCCTTGATGGAGAACCTCATTGTATCTCTTATATGATCTTGCCTTTGGTGGAGGATTGAAGTGGTGGAGGCCCATCTGGAAGGGTCTTAGTTTCTCAGTTCCGAGACGTGCCGACACATAAGTTTTTCATTCATACACTTTTGTTGATCATATTTTAATAGAAATACTTTTTTCTCGTCCAATTAATGTATTGCAAATATTTGAATTTTTATTCCATGGGAATATTTGTATGAATATTGATGGATTATGGTATTATATGTGCTAACTATATATATTATCACCATATGATTGTGTATCTTGGTTGTTGATGACAAGTTGTAGGTGTATATCTTTGAGTCGAGTGCTCAACGACGATTTTCTTCAAACGTCTGGATGAGGTAGGCTCTTTATCTTGCCTTGTTATCATCTTTGTTTATATAACATACTTGAGACTAGAGTTGATTTCTGCAGTCATTCCATTTGTTGTGGTTTACCCCATGCCATAGAGTGATTTTACTCATAACAATGTGGTGTGATCGGTTCGTGCAAGTGAAACACATTAATGAGAGGAAGGTTACTTGGAGAGAGTTTAAAAGATATATTCAAAATAAATACTTAACCAAGCGATATTGTGATAAGAAAACAAATGAATTATTTGAACTCAAGCTTGTGAATATGACAATACATGAGTATGAAAGAGGATTCTTAGAGTTGTTGAAATATTTTTCATTCATCAAGGATGAACAAATTAAAATTCATATGTACCTGAGTGGGATGCCATCCTTTATTAGTGATAAGATACAATATGATGACCCTGAGACATTGGAAAAAACACAAGGAGAGATAAATGTCTCTATGATCAGTAAATGGGAAGACCAAACTTCCAAAAGGCTTGGTAATAAAATAATAAAAGCAATATGGAACAAAAGAAGAAGGGGAATAAGCCACCATTTTTCAGAAATACTTCTCAAGGACAACCAACTCCCAAGGATCCCAGAATGACTGAGACAATGGGGCATAGACCAAGGAAACCACCTATTCATTGTTGGGGTTATGGGGGAGGCCACATGAATATAGATTTCCCTCACAAAGGAAAAAAAAAAAGGCTTGGGAAGAAAATAAGAAAATAAATATGGAACAAAGGAAGAAGGGGAATAAGCCGCCATTTTTAAGAAATACTTCTCAAGGACAACCAACTCCTAAGGAGCCCAAAATGATTGAGATAATGGGGCATAGACTGAGGAAACCACCTATTCAATGTTGGGGTTGTGGGGGAGGCCACATGAATAGATATTTCCCTCACAAAGGTGAAAAAGTGAGGACTGTTCACAATGTACATCAAGTTGAGACAGTTGAAGACATGGGAAAAAATGTGCCAAGGATCTACGCAGCCCTGGATAACAAGCAAGTTGAGTTTCAGTCACACATAATTGAAGTGGAAGGTAAGATTAATGATCAAACCATTGTTATTTTAATTGATTCAAGAGATAGTCATAGTTTTCTAGATCCTAAGATGGTGGAAATATTCCAATTGCCAAGAATAAATCTTGGAAAACCTTGGTTGGTGCAGTTAGCTACAGGAGAAAAAAGGAAAATTAATGAGATGGTTAAGGCATGTCTAATGGGCCCAAAGGGGTTGGATCTAATGGTGGAAAGAGAGGAGTTTTTCACCRTTGGGCAAGGTTCAATTCTCGTGAGGGCTTTACCTGGAGCCATGGGGACACCTTGAGGTAGTGGTCGAACGTGTGGTTKYACCCAGAGATACCATATTAAATGGTATCGTGACCCATGCACACATAAGTGGATCAAAKCTCACCCCCATGTCCTTCAATGTTTTAGTCCCTGAGGTGTAGGATAGTCAATGACTAAGTGTGTTGTTAAGGCGCTCTGTGATGTTAAAGTCACCGGTTCGAAACCTGCGGGGACAAAAAATCCAGCCATGTTAAGGGTTGGTCCGATCCCCAGGTGATTTTGATGGCTTAGATGCCCCTGAGTCATGGTTTCTTAGCCACAGGTTAGTCCCACATGTCACGGAAAAACTAACAAACAAACAAAAAAAGGCATGTCCAATGGATATGAATGGGATAAACAAAAAAGATTATTTGAATATCATACCCTTGGGATCTTATGATCTCCTCATTAGTATGGATTGTTTGGATCAACATCGTTCTATTATATATTGTTATAATAAGACATTTAGTGGCTTGGATGAGGACGAAAACTTAAGAGTCGTTCAAGGCATTCCAAGAGCTGTAACTATCAGAGAAGTTTTATCCTTGCAATTGAAGAAAAAATATAGGAAAGGATGTCAAGTATTTGCAACACACATGGAGGAGGAACCTAAGGATAAAGTGCCAAATGTTGAAGACTGCATAATACTAAAATAATTTGAAGATGTCTTTAAAGAAATGTCGGGGTTTCCACCAAAAGAGATATTGAATTCTCTATAAATTTGATTCTTGGAGCAACCCCTGTATCTAAGACTCCTTATAGGATGAGTACACCAGATTTAAAGGAATTGTAGATGCAACTTGAAGATATTATGAAGAAGGGGTGTATACGCCCAAGTGTGTCACCTTGGGGTGCCCCAATGTTGTTTGTAAAGAGTATGGATGGTACATTGAGGCTTTGTATTGACTTCGGGAAGTCGAACAAAGTAACAATAAAGAACAAGTGTCATTTTCCAAGGATAGATGACCTCTTTGACCAGATGGGCAGTGCACATATATTTTCAAAGATTGATCTCAGATCTGGATATCACCAAGTGAGAATTAGATTTCTTTTAGAACAAGGTATGGACATTATGAGTTCACTATGGTGCCATTTGAATTATCAAATGCAATAGTTGTCTTCATGTGTTTAATGAATGGTATTTTCAGAGAATACTTAGATAGTTTGTCATTGTGTTTTTGGATGACATACTTATTTTCTCAAAGTCTGAAGAAGAATAGGAGTAGCACTTGAGGATGTTGTTGCAAGTATTGAGAGAACGAGCGTGGGTTTATCCAAAGTTGAGCAAGTGATCATTCTACTAGAGGAAGATTCATTATTTGGGTCATATCATTTTAGGGGAAGGAATAGTGGTGGATCCATAAAATATAAATCCATTGAAGAATGGCCAATACCAAATAATGTCTCAAAGGTGAGGTCATTCTAGGAATTGTAGGTTACTACAAAATATTTTTTGAAGGTTTCTCTAAGATTTCATACCCAATTACATCCTTGGAAAAGAAAGGTGTGTGATTTTAATGGAATCCAAATTGTGCAAGGATTTTTCAACACTTGAAGAGTTTCTTGAGAAATGCACCGATTTTGAGAATCATTGATTCTAATGAAGACTTCATTGAGTGCACGGAATCATGCAAGGAAGGGATCAATGGGGTCCTTAGTCGAGAGAATGGGGATGTGATGTAGTCCTTAGTCAGAATGGGGATGTGATGTGACACGAATCAATGAAATTAAAAGATCATGAAAGACATTATGTTATTCATGATTTGGAATTGGAAGCCATAGTGCATGCCTTGAAGATGTGGAGGCACTACCTCATGGGAAAGATATTTGAGTTCAGAACAGACCATAGTGGTTTGAAATATTTGTTTGGACAACCAAGTTCAAATGCTAGACAAAGCATATGGTTGGAATTACTCAATGAGTATGACTTTGATATCAAGCATATCAAAGGGAAAGAGAACAAGGTGACTGGCGCACTTAACAGGAGGGTGCATGAGATGCATGCTACAACCATTAGCATGTACAAATCAGATTTGAGTGACATAATTTTAGAAGTTTTCCAAATCAGATCAGTGTTATGTGGACATAAAGACAAATTTACAACAAGGTAAATTTCAACAAAAATTAAGGTTATGAGCTAAAAGAGGACGGAATCCTCATGTATAGGTGCAAAGTTTATGTGCCAAATGATCAGGAGTTGAAAAATATGCTATTGTTAGAGATGCATAAATTTCCTTATGTTGGGCACCCAGGCTACCATAAGACAATTGTAGCGGTAAAAAATAAATACTATTGGCCAAGCATGAAAAAGGAGGTTGATTTTATTGCTAGATGCATTGAATGTCAAAAGGTCAAGGCTGAGCACAAACACCTAGTTGGTTTGCTACATCCTTTATCCATTCCTGAGGGGAAATGGGAAGTTGTAACCATGGATTGCATTACTAAGCTGCCTAGGACTACTAAGCAAAATTATTCTATTATGGTAGTAGTGGACAAGCTTACTAAAGTTACCCATTTTATTCCAGTGAAGTCAAATCACAAGGTAGCCAACATTGTTGATATATACATGAGATAAATTGCTAGGTTGCATGGTGTACCTAAGATAATTGTGTCTGACAGAGATCCCAAGTTCACATCAAATTTTTGGAAATNTACCCATTTTATTCCAGTGAAGTCAAATCACAAGGTAGCCAACATTGTTGATATATACATGAGATAAATTGCTAGGTTGCATGGTGTACCTAAGATAATTGTGTCTGACAGAGATCCCAAGTTCACATCAAATTTTTGGAAATGTCTATTCAAAGGATTTGGGATGAATCTGAACTTTAGCACAACATATCACCATGAGTCACATGGACAAACAAAGAGGGTAAATTAGGTGATTGAAGATATGCTCAGGATGTATGTGATGGATAAACCATCAAAATGGGAAGACTACCTACACTTGGTAGAGTTTTCTTACACCAATGGGTATCAAGCATCTTTAAATATGAGCCCATTAATTTGAGGCACTTTACGGTAGAAAGTGCAACACACCAGTGAGCTATGACAAACCAGCAGACAAAGTCATGGTTGGGCCATATCTGCTTCAGGAAATGGAAGAGCATATGATGAAGATAAGGAGGAATCTAAAGGCTTCCCATGATAGGAACAAAAGATGCGCAGATAAAGGAAGAACCCACAAAGAGTTTAAAGTGAGTGACCATGTGTTCTTGAAAGTAAAATCAAGATGCAATCCCTAAAGTTAGGAAATTATTCTAAGCTGGAAGCATGCTACTAAGGGCCATTTGGAATCCTAGAGAGGATTGGTCTTGTCGCATATATGCTTGCATTGCCTATATCCTTGTGTATTCATAATGTTTTCCATGTATCTTTTCTAAAAAAGTATGTACTTGATGTTAATCATGTCATTGATTGGAATGTGATTCAGGTTGAGCCAGAAGGAAATTTTCGAGTACGACAAGTTTTCATATTGGATCGAAAAATCAAATAGCTCTGGAATCAATCCATGAGGCTAGTAAAAGTCCAATGGACCTGGTACGATCCTGAGGATGCAACTTGGGAGCACGAGGATGCTATGCGGGTAGAGTACCCACATATTTTTGAAGAATTTTGAAGTTGTTGTATGTACATGTGTATATAATGCACTGAGGACAATGCATAAATAAGGGGGAGGGGAACGTAATACCCATAATCCAAACCCCAATTGTGAATGAAAATGTAAATGTACATATAGGATGGTGATCCATTGGCACCAAGTTTTGGTTCAGTTTTGCGCACACATGAGAAGTGCACGAGGATTTTTTACCAAAGAAAGAGTGCACACATTCCACAATTTTGCACGCACCTGAGTAAGTGTGTGAGGATTACCTTGAAGTGTGCATTGGACCGAGTTATGTGTGAGTGTGTGTGAGGCCAAAGAGACTTCCTGTCAGACCATCTGAATGGGGGGATTTCATTTATTTTGGGGGGATTTCACTTATTTTCTTCATGGGTCAGACCATTTGAATGGGGGATGGACATTACCTTATCTGCAAAAAAATCTTGGAAATGGGTTTCCATCTAGTAACCAGAGTCTTTGTTATCAAAGAAGTGAGTTGTCATGCTCGTAAGCATTCTCTCTAGGTGAGAGATTTGATCTCAAAGAAGTGGGTTGTCAGGCTCGTGAGCATTTTCTCCAGGTGATATATTTTCTAGGAATTGTTCCTTAGTGTGTTGGGCATTAGTTACAGGGCTCTGAGACTTCATGTCTGACCTGTTACTGAAGCCTTGGAAGGGAAGTGGGGCAGCCGAGGGACTGTTGATCAGAGAAGGGGAACACTTCCTAGGGTTGGACATACATGTGGGGAATGAGAGACTGTAGGGTAGTTGCAATAGTTGGGCACCTTGGACTGAGCAATTTTGTTGATTATCACACCTTAGTTTGGCATTAAGAATCATTTTTCTATGGTGGAGTTTAAGCCCCAACTCAAGGGTGACTTGTTGCTGAAATTTTATGAGCAACACAATCTATTGATGGGAGAAACATCTGAGCTCTACGCACAGTTGGTGACTCTTTATAAAATATAAGTGTCCTTTGTGTGCTTGTCTTAATTAATGTGTACTTAATTATCTATGTTTGATATGGGTTTATTTCCTGTATGATGTTGCATATAATTAATTGTTATTATTCAATATAATGTTGTTTGTACATGTAAGTTTGATGTTGTTATTTAGTATTCGTTGTCGCACATACAAAGTATGATAGTTATTAAGTATTCTCGTTAGTTAACTTTGTAATAATGGTCATGAGTTTCCGAGGCGAGGTTAGAATTGTCGTGTGCACAAGGAATTAATTTGTGCGTGCAAGAGATTGGAATCACTGTGCACATGAAGAAGCAATTCACACACAAGGAGAATAGAAATAGCTTGCAATGCTAGAATGGTTTTGTGTGCAGTAGTAACCATGTGTTCAGAGTGGTTACACGCGTGGTAATACTAGTGTGATAGGAATGCTTGCACACACAGTTCTATTATGAGTTAATTCCGCTATTACAACTAATGTCTGAAGAGGAAAATTTGTGTGGCATGATCCAACTTGGTATCGTGCGCATTACCTCATGTGTTTCTGCGCAAATTAACGTTACAGTGTAGAATTTGTACAGATTAACGCTACAATGTAGAATCTATGCACTATATTTTTAGAGCGGCATTGTGTTGGGCCCTAATAGCTCCCATTAAATTTTGCTCAAAATTTAAAGGGTCCCCATTTTATTTTTGTAAATACTATTCTCAGTTGCTAATTGATCTAATCTTGTCTCATTGTAAAAGATGGTTTGATAGCTCCATTTCTTTGGTGATTGGTTTTTCCACATGGTTCTTTTGGCTTTATCTTTCATAAAATTGAAACCTGGTGATTTTTACTATTCGAGTCTCCTAAATTTCCTCGTTATTTCACCATGCTTGCAGATGTATTAGGAACTTACTTCAAATGATTTAATGCATCAAGTTGCCTCGATATTTGACTTGGCAATGTTTCCACTTTGACAATTTTAAACAATTTGATTCCAACTTACTCATATTTGACTCACCCTAAGCCTTAAAAGAATACATGTTAAGGGATGGAAACAAGCTGAAGGAGCAGAGAAATTCCAAAAACCATTGATAATACAAAAGAAATTAATAGCACCAAATTTCCACAAGGCCAGAAAGAAAAGGATACCAGAAAATGAGTTGGCAAAGGATGGTTATAGTCAGTTTTGTTGTCCAAAACATTGTTGAATAAAAGTTTCTTGGCATGTAAAATAGGAGAGAAAATGCCTCGTAATTGATATGATTGGAATTTGGCACAAATCTCATGGGATCAATAATTACATGATAAAGGATAAATGTAAATTAAATAAATAAAAGCATACTCCATTTCATCATGTCTGCCAGCTTTATTCTCATCCATAAATTCAGAACAAAAGTAATGAGATGGTGCCACAAACTCTATTTGACACTCAAACAAGGGAGATATATTAGTTTTTGACACGGGTTGTCTCTTTTAATTTTTTTTTAAGAAATTATCTTATTTATCTTATTGGTATTCTTTGGCTTTTTTGTGTGCAAGTTTGACCTAAAAAATATCATAGAATTCCACGGGATTATAAGAAACGAGAGAAAGTTAGCAGCAGAAAAATCCCACGAGATCATAGTATGAGGAGATTACAATATATCATTGGGATTTTCTTCTAGAAAGACCATAAAGAAATAGCGTTTTCTCATATGAGATACAATGAGACTAGAAAATGAAGCCATAACCCATTTTCAGCCATGTTTTTTCACATATTCAGTTGTGTTTTGTAAGATGTTTCAGTAATTATATAATTTGAAACATATATAATTTGAATATTGCGGTGGTGAAGACGTTACAAGGTGGTAACGAGATTCAGCTAGGAGGATGGGAACGTTACAATCCTTTCTCTTGAGAGAGGAGGGGAAGAGTTTGGAGTCTTCTTCACGACTTTAAAAAAGGAGATGGATTTCGAGGGCTGGGTTGGGCTTGGGCTACTGACTCTGTGTATTTTTCTTCGTCATGATCTCAATCCCTTTCTTTTTCCTCTATTTTCTATGCTTTCTTGTCTGCCTCCTTTAAATCTTCTACTTTTTCTTCATTTTCCTCCTCTTCTCGGGCATTGGACACTAGATACTCAAGGAATGGATCTAAACCATTATTGGGACAAGATGGTTTAGATTTAAGATCTATTTCCTATTCTTATTCTTCTTCCCTCTCTAAATTTTCCAAATTTACCATTTTCTCTAAATTTCCAAGCACTTTGAATTTGTTGTTTCTTGATGTAGGTGGACCCTGTAAAGGAGGCTTTGGATGAGATGGCCTCTTTGGCTAAAAAATTCTTCGCCTACTTGGAATCATATTGAACTTAGATTTTTGGAAATTTTTTCTCGAATTTTTGAAATTTTTTTGGCAAAGTATCCATAAGCATGGAAAGCATTGCATTTAACTAGAATCTACTCACAGTCTAGTGCTTGATGATGACTCCACACATCTAGATTAATTTGTAAGGCTTATGGGACTCCCTTCTCTAGGTCTACCTCTACACATATTCTCTCACAAGAATATAGATTCTCTTTTGGTTATGCTCGATCTATGTATCAACCTAGTTTGTTTCCAATCTCATGAAGGGTGCCTTCTGCATCCTAGAAAATTAATGGAAGGTGAGATAGTCTAACCTAGTCTGAGGTTGTTGTAATCTTATGTAATGGGTTGAAATGAAGGTACATGGGAAAATATACATTCCCCTAGTACCCATGAAGTATGGCCATAACTGAAAATTAAGTCTCGTTCTTCCTCGTTTAAATATATAAATACATAATAACCACAACCATAGGTGAACAATATTACCTGACCATTTATCTATATAAATACATAATAACCACGACCACCATGACCATGGGTGAACAATATTACCTGGCCATTTATCTTCAGAGAACATCACTCTACTACCCATGCCTCCATAGCTTTTGGGTTTGGCCAGAGACCTGTAAACTTTCTTACTAGAGCCCTCACAAAAAAAAAAATGTGGCTTTCTTCCTTGGCTTTGGAGACGAGACATCCAGTTGAGAGATGACTTCCAATCTTTTGACAAAACACTGGGGTTGAGATTGGTTATGTTTCCTTGTCATCATAGACCAAACCATAGAGGAAAAGGCCTCAGTGCCCGTCTCTCCCATGGTGAATGACCCTATTCTTTGAGAAATGGTGGTAACCCTTTTTCGGAACAGTGAACGGATTTTCTCAATATTTAGAGAGCGCAAAATGTAGACCCAAAACCCTTTTTGTGTCTCTAAAAAAGGTTATGCAGCATTTGACTCCCACCAACGATCCAATATCAAGAGCACGGCTCCACGCACGTAGCCTTTAGCCTCACTATTGATCCAATGGCATGACGATTTCTCCATGCTATGTCCTTTAAAAAGTTACACTTGACAATGACAACAAACAAAGCAACGGTTAAGGTTTTCTCTAACCACAAAGGAAGACTAACCAAAACTCATCCATATCAAAATATGAAAATAACATGTGTCTTTACTATAATTCCTCCATTACTAAATATTCAACTCTTTTTAAGTTGACTAATCATTTTTTATATATTTTAAATATTAAACATCAAGTAATAATATATTATTATAAGTTTGAAGAGCTTAAAAAAGTTTGAAAACCTTCAAAATTATATATCGTTTTGTCGTTTTAGTTATTATATATATACATATTCATTTTTAATATATTACTCTTTGATATCTTTTTTAATATGTAATTTAATTTCAATTTTAATAATGAAAACAAATAGTTTAATAGTTTAAATTAGAAGGGTTCTAAAATTAATATCTATATCCAAAGTTTATTATTGTTTTTGGTACAAGTAATCTTTGTTGAAGGATGTATTCTTTTACATGTGATTCAAATATTAATATAAAAAAACATTATTGATATTTATATGTATGTTCACTTGAATATGGTGTTAACGGGTGGGGAGATGACCACAGGGGCGTGTCATTCTGCTGCCACCACGAGGAGCATTCATGGTACGGAGTAAGTGAATTCATGTGGCGGGCTCCAATGTCAAACATGGGGAGAAGAGGTGATGGGGGAGGGAATACATGACTCCTCCCTCCAACAACGAATATGATGGTCTTGCAATCCGAGTACAATAAATGGTTAAACCATGAATGTTGAGAGGAGGTATGACACGAAAGGAATAATTGTGCGAGTTTTAGCAGACATCATTTCTGAACGAGGAGGGGGAAATGATGTATAATGAAATTCACATAATTGAAGAGAGTAGCAGTCAAATATATGAGAAGTGCTTTGGTTGAGAGGTTTGGCGAGATTCATGGTTTGCACACATGGGTAAGCATGGAGTCAGGGCCTTAATGCTCCTTGGGTACTCACCCACCTTGACTCCAAGGAATCATGTCTGCATTGTTTATTTATTGACTTTGGTGTTCTGTTTCAATTCCTTTGTGTGGTCTGGGGTGTTGTTCGCTATATACTCTTAGCATCATGGGTGTAGTGTTTTTGATCCAAAATGCTTTATAATTGTACACATAGGTTGGTGAGTTGATTGGTACCAAGTGTAAATGTAATGAACATTTTGGTTGGTGAGCTAAGGACACCTAGTTTTTGTGTTACACATATCAAAGGAGTGCGCAGAGAAGTGTTAAAAAATACAAGGTGCACACAATGTATGTGTTGCGCGCACCTGGGTAAGTGCACACATGGCACCATGTTGTGCGCACTTGGATTAGTGCATGGGAATGAAGGTATATGTATTGAAGCGGGAGAGCCTGCATGATTATGAGATTGGTGAGCCTGGATGCAGAAAGGCCAGCGTGCCTATCCATGTAAATATAATATTGCATCACTGCATGCTGAATGAATCAAACGAAAAGATATGGGGCCCCTGCTCCACTGAAAAAGGGAAAAGGGGGTGAGAATTAAGTCTTGGGGAATATTTTAATAATATTTGCAAAAGTGTGTAATGTTTGGGGAATATTTTAATAATATTTCTGGGAAAAGTGTAATGTCAGATATATTATTATTTTATCTTAAGTTCCCAAGGGTAGGGAACGGGTCACCAAGTGGCTTAAAGCTGCTTTTGGAGGTGACAAATGTCAAGTGGAGGGCATGCAATATATATTGTTGGCCTTAATGTATTTTGGGGGGGATTTCTATTATTATTAATGTTGCAAGCTCTGGTGAGTAGAAAGGGGTCAGATTGTATGGAAAATGTGATTATTACCTTATCTTCTATAGAAGCTTGTAGGGAGTTGTGGGGCTATATCCTAAGTTTCATCGTTGAAGAGTCGAGTTGGTATACCATGAACAATCTCTCTTGGTGAGAGATTGGTTGTTGTGGAGTGGATTTCATACACATGAGCATACTCTCCAGGTGATATTTTTGCGGAGAGTTATTCCCTGGTGCGCTGAACATTAGTCATAGGGCTTAGAGACTTCATGTCCGACCTATTGCTGGTAACCATGGGAAGGGAAGTGGGGTAACCAAATGACTGTTGAGCAGAGAAGGGGCACACCTCCTTGGGTGTGATAGGTGTGTGGGGAATGAGGGATTGTGGGCTAGTTGCAACAACGATCACTTAGGACTGGGAAATTCTATTGAATTTTAGACCATAGCTTGTCGCTAGGACCCTTTTTTCCCTGGTGAAGTTGAGCCCCAACTCATGGGTGACTTGTTGCTAAAACTTTAAGAGAAAAAACGTCTATGGCTGGGAGGAATGTCTGAGTCAAGGCCACAATTGGTGTTTTTCATAAAAGATAAGTATTCTTTATGTGCTTGTCTTATTTACCGTGTGCTTGTTTATCTATGTTTGACATGGGTTAATTCTTGTATGTCGTTGCAAATAAGTAATTGTTGTTATTATGTTTAATGATGCTTGCATTTGTAAGTATGATGCATATAGCATGTATTTGTAGTTATGCATGGATATAACCAATATGATTAGTTTTTCCTGCTATGTTAACCTGGTGATTTTGGTTATGAGCTGGCTAGAAGAGGATTGAGTGGCCGATTTCGCAAGGTGGTAGTCTATGTACACCAAGAGGCTGGAATTTGTGGGTGTGGGGATAAAAAATTGGATTCCACGCACAGTGAAAATTGAATTAGCGCATGACGCCAAGGTGGTTGTGTGCACAATTGTACTGTGTGGTAAGTATGTTGGTGCGCACAGTCATTTGATTCAATTCTATTGCTTAAGGTTGTATTAAAAGAAATTGTTTCTTCCGTTGTTATAAGTTGTGTGGTGCAACTCAATTGGGTTGAGCATATAGTCCCACATTCAACCCAACCAAACCCAACCAAACCGGTAGTCCCACATTCAACCTAGGAATGTACAAAGTGGCCATCCAAGGGACACCAACGTTTCTAAAGAAGGGAAAAGAACAAGAATCCCCTTGTGAAGGGGCTCCTTGGTTGGTATGGTCGGGAAAATTAGCCATGAATATCCTATGCATAGGTTCTCCCCTTGCGGGATCGTTCAAGTCCGTAAAAGTCTCACGCACTGACTCTGGCAAACCAGTGGTATCAAAACAACGCCTATAAAGAGGCGACTCCATGTTTCTAAGCGAAAGACAAAAATTTCTGCACGACCGACGGAGTGGGCGGTCTACCACCCTAGGTCAGAGACCCAAAGCCACGACTGACTAACTCACTATGGAAAACTAGGGAGCACAGAGCACACACTAAAAGTTACTAAAGGCAAATCAAGCAAACGACTAACTAGTTGGAAGAACAGTTACACCAACCAACACTAGAGCAACTTATTGGTGCAAAAAAACTCAAAAACGGAAGCACCCTCCAGGTATAATCTACAAAGCGTGGCCCGATGTCTGCCCTAGGTACCACGATATACCCCCGCAGTCACTTGTGTATGTCTCTAAAAATGATAGGCAACTAGGTTGCCAGCGCGCGAACAGTCACCAGGCGGGTACAGTCGAAAGTTGGGTAGACCACAATGAGCAGGGTATCGAGCCCGAAACCTATCAAGGGTATCGAAGGCAAGTGGTCTGGAAGACAACTGAGGACCTCGAACGGATTCGAGACCCACGAAGCTCTGTGGCAAATGCAATCGGCGAAATCCCAAGACAAGCCCTCTATATGTGTTCTCCACTACGATTGGTCCATCTTTGGAGGGGTTATCTCTGCTACCTTTCCACACGCGACCTCGTGTTTAGCCCCTGTGTTAGAGGGGGGTCCTGGATAACTTTCATGATACTAGACTTTGACACTCCCTAAATCAGACTCCAATGTTTGATTTAATGGCCTTGAAGAGTTTCCTCTCCAGCCTAATTCAAGGCCCTAACCCTAAACTAGTTGGTTGACCCTACAAACATAAAAAGTCTAATGAATTTTAGATTTAACATTAATTTTTATGGCTTGATTTACTCAAAAGGGTACGGTAGTGCAACTGATGGTGTTAAGACTCTTGTGAAAAATGATGAAACTTATATGAACATTGGCAAATAATGATTATATATATATATATATTTGAAATGTTTTTTAAGATGAGAAAAAAACACAACACTATGCTAATTTCTTTTCTTTTTCAAATAACAATGCAAAGAAAATGTCAGGAAAGAAAGAGATCTAACAAACTGAGTTTTTTTTATATTTTCTTCCAATCAAAGCAGAAATAACAAAAGATTCTAAAAGAAACTGATGAATCCATGATTCATGGCCCCCCCCAGCCATGAGGGGGATTTTTTTTTCAAAATGCAACTCATTTTTCTCAAAATTTCAAGCTAAAAATAAGTTTAAAAAGCTAAGAAACACAAAAAATCTTTTAAATGAAAAAACAAGCTATGCTGGAATACAACCTAGGCTAAGCTGCTACGACAGAGACCAAGAACCCTGAGAGATATAACTCTTGACAAGGAAAATGATGACTACCTCTCCTTAAACAAAAATTTTCTCAACAGGTACATTGTTGACAGTTCAACAACCAGCGTGTGCACGCGAGCTGTGTAAGGTCAGAGCGCATGTACATGCATGCAGGCTGTATGCAGGCCGCGTGTACCTTTGCAACTCTTCAAAAATGAAAAGACAAGCAATCAAGCACTGACAGAGACTACTGGTATTGAGAACCATAATCTCTTGAAGACTCAGAAATTCACTTTGATAGAAAAAGAAAACAATTGAAGGAAAATTTCATAGAACAAAACCAATCTAAGGTGAAAACTAAGCTACAAAACTGCAAAAACAGAGACTAGAATGAGTTCCGGAAAACCTCTGAGAAGGATTACTTCTGACAGGGGAGAGGATGATTGCCTCTCTAAAAGAAATTTTCTGAAATCATACACACGATTGACACTTCCTCAGCTAGCGTGTACACGCGGGCTGTGTGAGGGTAGGGCGCGGGTACACGCGTGCAGACTTTATATAGGCCGCATGTACCTCTGTGGGTCTCAAAAAAAAAAAAGATGCAGTCAAGCAAAGAAACAGAGATAACTGGTATGGAAGACCAGAATCTTTGTTAGCTTAGACTTTTGCAGAAACTTTAAAAACAAGGAATGAAACCAGTTTTTAAAAATACCCAAGAAAAATATTCCCAGAAACCCTAGAGATCCCCAGTATGGTCGTCAATTCTGTTGTGGGTGGGAAATCCCTCCTACGAACTAGCACTAAGGGTTTTATCATGCATGCATAAATGGCCTAAAGATTCTTACTTTTTACCATCATCCCATGCCTAGACCCCCATTACTCATATGTAAATACAAGGCTCAAGAGATTAAGTTGACGTACCTTATTCTTCGTGTTTGATGTCGATCCCTTTTCGCACTTGGTCGTTCTTTGACTGCAACTCTCCTCCCAATGCTGACCTGCATTCACTAAAGACAAACAAAGAACTCCACATGCATTTGATCTATGAACTAACGGATTAGAGATTTAATCAATCATACAATCAATATTCCAATAATGACAATCTTATATGGTGGGATGGGAAAAACAATTCTATTATTAACTTCACAATGATACCTTACAATGATAAAGTCAGCTACTACTCCTTAATCTTGGTCCTGGGCTCTTCTTCCACTGTCTTCCAACTATTTTTCTCTATACTTCTCTTTGCACAAGGATGGCTAAAGGTTGGGACAAAGGGAATGCTCAATTGGGTATAGTTTCTTTACTATGATTCTCCTCCTTTCAAATGGGACCCCTACCCCTTCTTTTATAGGCTAGAAGAAGCTAGGTATTTGGTCGAATGACCAGCCATGCATGGCCGAAAGGTTTAGTTAACTTACCCAAAGGTGTGTGTTCCATCAACAACTTTCATTTTTCCGTGCTTTTGTAGGTACACGCGGGCTGTCTTGGGTCAGCTAGCGTGTACACGCATGCAGTAATGGAGCAGGGCGCGTGGGCCTTTATAAAAGGGGTTTTGAAGAAGAGTTGTTCAGCAGTGTTTTGGCAAAGAAGGAATCTGAGATGGCCTAATGCCAGGTAAGCATGTTTGGTGCAATTTAGGGTTATAACAATAAGGTAGTAATGGGACTCAGTGGGAGACTAGGTACGTTACAAAAGTTGAGGTTGTGTGACGTGGCCCAACCCGGATGTCTTGGGACATTACAAAGTGGTATCAAATCTTTGTTAGAGTGTTTTATGGAGTAGAATGGCCCAACCTAGTAGAGTTGGGGTTGTTACATTATGGTATCAGAGCTATTGGTTCAACACTGGACTTGTATGGGCCAAAGATTAGCATAGATAGATGGGTGCACTAAGAATTGGTGTCGCATAGTGTCGATTTTAGTTTGTGTGGAAGATTATTGTTGCATGGTACAGATTTGTGATGCGCATAAAAGTTGTGATTCATGGTTGTGCACACTAGAGTTGGGATGCTAAGACCATCCAAGAAATCCGAGAGAAAGGATTTTGAAAAAATGGTGCAAAGTTTTCATGTAGTTGTTGCATGAAATCATCTAACAAATCTTAATTGCTTGCACATTTTGCAGAACTTTCAACGAATAGAGCATGATAGATTCAGTGTTGAAGGTTAAAATCATGAAAGATGCATAGAGGACTTACAACCCTGATGATGCGTATGGGGATCTGTATGTCGGTTTGGGTGATGATGGTACATAATCCAAGGGGGAACACATGAACTTGGTAGAAACTATAAATGTATTGTAGAAATATGTTTAGAACTACAATGATGATATTGATAGGCTTATGAGACCCAAAGAGCAACAAGATGACTTCAATGTCAAATTGATGCAAATTTTGGATAGAATAGAAAAGAAAATGGATAAGGAGACAGAGATAAATAGTTCAAGAAGTCGCAGGTTTCATGATGAGAAAATAAGAGAAAAGAGAAGTGTTGATAAGCATTCTTTCAGGAAAGCATGCAATGGATCAAGTCCATCTCTTGTGAGAACGTGTAAGAGACAGACTGGGATGGATGAGATATAGGGGGAAATGAATAAGATCAATCCTCCTACCTTTCATGGTGAGAAAAAAAAGGATGAAGATGTAGAGACTTGGTTGCTAGGCATGAGAAAGTATTTCCAACTGCATAATTATTCTGCGCATGAAGAAAGAATAATTGTTATTTATCAACTCAAGGGGAAATCATCAATGTGGTGGGATCAGTATGTGCAAGTGCATCACATTGATGAGAATAAAGTGACTTGGAGAGAGTTTAAGAGGTATTTCCAAAAGAAGTACTTAACCAAGCAGTACTATGATAGGAAAATGAAGGATTTCATCGAACTCAAGCTTGGGAGCATGACAATTGACGAGTATGAAAGAAAATTTTAAATTGCTGAGTTATATGCCTTTTATCAAGGATGAACAAGTGAAGATTCAAAGATATTTGAGTGGGTTTCCATCATTTATCAGTGACAAGATACAGTACGATGACCCTAAAATGTTGAAAGAAACCATAAGGCGCGCTAAGTGTCTTTATGAGAAACAAAGGGGAAGGTCAACTTTCCAAAAAGCTTGGGAAGACAAGATGAAAAGTAAGGTGGAACATAGGAAGAAGTGAGTTAAGCCACCATTTTTCAGAAATACTGTGTAAGGACAGACAACTCTTCAGGAGCCAAGAATATCAGAAACAGTGGGACAAAATTCATGGCAACAACCTATGTAGTGTTGGGGTTGTGGCGGAAATCATATGTGCGGAGATTACCCTCAAAGAGGTGATAAATACAAGGCTAAGCATAGTGTATAGAAAGTTGCGACATTGGAAGACATGGGTAGAAATGTGCCAAGGATTTATGTAGCACTATATAACAAGCATGTCGAGTTCCAATTGCCCATGATCGAGGTGGAAGGTAATATTAACAACCAATCTATTGTTATTTTAATTGAATCAGGAGCTAGTCATAGTTATCTAGATCCTAATACGGTGGAAAGATTTCATCTGTCGAGAAGTAAGCTTGGGAAACCTTGGTTGGTGCAGTTAGCTAAAGGATCAAAGAGGAAAATCAATGGGATGGTTAAGGCATGTCCCTTGGAGATGAATGGACTGCGCACTAGAGATGATTTGAATATTATACCTTTGGGTTCGTACAATTGCCTCATTGGTATGGATTGGATGGATGAGAATCATATTGTCTTGGATTGTTACAATAAGACATTTAATTTCCTGGATGAGCAAGGAAACTTGAGATCAGTTCAAGGAATTCCAAGAGCTATGACTATCAAAGAAATTTTAGCATTGCAGTTGAAGAAAATTTACAGGAAAGGGTGTCAAGTATTCACAACAAACATAGAAGAGGCACCTAAGGATAAAGTTCCAAGTGTGGAAAAATTCATAGTACTGAAAGAGTTTAAGGATTTATTTAAAGAGATACCGGGATTTCATCTGAAAAGAGATATTAACTTCTCTATTAATCTGATGCCGGGAGAAACACCTGTATCTAAGACTCCTTACATGATAAGTACACTAGAACTAAAGGAGTTGCAGATGGAACTTGAAGATCTTCTGAAGAAGGGGTATATATTCCCAAGTGTTTCACCTTGGGGTGCACCATTTTTTTCTGGGAAGAATAAGAATGGTATGCTGAGACTTTGTATCAACTTCAGGAAGTTGAACAAAGTAACAATAAAGAACAAGTATCATTTTCCAAGGATATATGACCTTTTTTATCCGATGAGAAGCGCACATATATTTTCCAAGATAGATCTCAGATATGGATATCACCAAGTGAGAATTAAGGAAGAAGACATCAGTAAGACAACCTTTAGAACGAGATATGGTCATTATGAGTTCACAGTGGTGCAATTTGGGTTTTCAAATGTACCATCAGATGTCTTCATGTGTTTAATGAATGGAGTTTTCATAAATTACTTGGATAAGTTTGTCATTGTATTTTGGATGACATTCTTATTTACTCAAATTCTGAAGAAGAGCGTGAGCAACACTTGAGGAAGGTGTTCCAGGTGTTGAGAGAGCATCAAATTTATGAAAATATGAGCAAGTTTTCATTTTATTAGTGACAAATTCATTACTTGGGTCATATTATTTCAGAAGAAGGAATAGTTGTGGACCCAACAAAGATAAAATCCATTGAGGAATGGCCAACACCAAGAAATGTCACAGAAGTGAGATCCTTTATGGGACTAGTAGGATACTACAAAAGGTTTATTGAAGGATTATCATAGATTGCACATCCAATCACATCCTTGCAGAATAAAGGTGAGTGATTTGAATGGACTCCAGATTGCGCAAGGAGTTTCCAACACTTGAAGAATTTGTTAACAAGTGCATCGATTTTAAGAATTGTTGATCTATATGCAGATTTCATTATGTGCATGGATGCATGCAATGAAGGACTCGGTGAAGTTCTGAGTCAAAATGGACATGTGGTGTGCTACAAGTCAAGGAAGTTGAAAGAGCATGAAAGGATATATGTTGCACATGATTTAGAGTTGGCAGTTATAGTGCATGCCTTGAATATGTGGTGACATTATCTCATGGGAAAGATATTTGAGCTAAGAATAGACCATTGTGGTTTGAAGTATTTGTTTGGACAACCAAGTTTTAATTCTAGACAAAGGAGGTGGTTATAGTTCCTTAATGAGCATGACTTCGACATAAGGCATATCAGAGGAAAATAGAACAAGGTGGTTGACACACTCTGCGGGAGGATGCATGAGAGACATGCTACATCCATTAGCATGTACCAAACACATTTGTGTGACATAATTTTGGAAGTTTTCAAATAAGATATGCACTATATGGATATAAGTGGGACTTTACAACAAGGTATGTTGCAACAAAAGTTGGAAGGCTATGAGATGAGAGAGGATGGGATCCTCAGTTATAGACACAGCGTCTATGTATTGAATGATCGAGAGTTGAATAACCTAATATTTTCATAGATGCATAAGGTTCCTTATGCTGGACATACATGTTATCACAATAATATTTTTGCAGTCAAGAAGCAATAATTTTGGCTAGGTATGGAAAATGACTTTGCATATTTTATTGCAAGATGTCT
>SNQJ01S0103899.1:0-29611 GCA_010110895.2 Picea sitchensis
ATCCAAACTCTTATGTTCCTTGAGATATCTAAAAATCCTCTTCACTGCTAATACATGTAATTCCTTTGGTGCATCTTGAAATCATGCCACCTATCCAACTGCTTGCATTACAACTTGTCTGGATGTTGTCACATATAGTAAGCTACCAATCATTGACCTGTACTTTCTTAGTCCATAGACATTGAATCATCATATTTTCTCAACTTGCAAATTGTTTGCATAGGAGTGGTAACTAGTTCACAATCTTCCATTCTTAACCTCTTTAGCATTTCTCTGATATACTTAATTTGATAAATAAAAATTCCTTGGTTTCTTTGATGTATTTGAAGACCCAAAAAGAAGGATAGTTCTTCAAGTAATGACATTTCAAATTAATTATGTATATCCTTTGCAAATTTATGGCTTAACCTGTCATTAGTTCTTCCAAAAATAATATCATTAACATAAACTTCAATTAATAAAATACTATATTGAGTTACCTTGATGTATAGGTTGTTGTCTGCACTTCATTTTCTGAACCCTTCATGTTGTAAATATTTATCCAGTCTAGAGTACCATGCTCTAGGAGCCTGTTTTAGACCATACACGACCTTCTTCAATTTACACACATAATCTATGTTCTCTGACAACTGAAATCCTTTTGTTTGTTCAATGTAGACTTCTTCTTCAAGTTCCCCGTTCAGAAAAGTTGAATTCACGTCCGTCTGATACACTTTAATATTCTTGGAGCATGCATAAGATAAAAGAAAACATATTTCTTGCATTCTGGAAACTCAGGAAAATGTCTCTTCAAAGATGATTCCTTCAACTTGTGTATATCCTTTACATACCAATGTAGCTTTGTTACTTGTAACTTGTCCATCTTCATTCAATTTATTTCTAAAAACTCACTTTGTGCCAATCACATTATTATTCTTTGGTCTTGGAACCAATTCCCAAGTGTCATTCTTCTCTATTTGATCCAAGTCTTCATCCATGGCCTTATTCCATAATTCATCCTTGTTGACCTCTTCAAAACTGGTTGGTTCAATCGTAGATAAGAGTGTTAAGTGTCTTTGTTCTGGTGAACAAATTCCTCTTCTAGTCTCAACTCCTGCATCTTCGATTCCGATAATTTGATCTGAAGGATGATTCTTATGTACTCATTTGCTAGGTGTCTTTGGAGGTACTTGCTGAAATTTCTCTTCTAATTCTATCTGATCCTCTTTATCTTCCCCTTCTACTTCTTCTTCATCTTCTTCTTCTTCTTCATAAAGTCATTCCATTGATTCATTTTCTTCTTCCTTTAATTCTCGTCCACCTGTTTCATCAATTGTTACATCGATGCTTTCCACAACTTTGTTCAACCTCATATTGTAATACTTGTATGATTTCCTTGTACTTGAGTAACCAACAAGTACTCCTTTGTCCACACGAGAGTCAAACATTCTCATTCTGCCATCTTTTCCTTTGATGTAGCATTTGCTTCCAAATACTTTGAAGTGCTTCACATTTTTTGGTCTTCCTTTCCATAGCTCATAGGGATTTTTGTCATTGTTGTTTTTGAGCATTAATTTGTTTTGAATGTGAACTATTGTATTCACTACATGTGTCCCAAACATTTATGTCAATTTTGAATCCATTAGCATTGTTTGAGCCATTTCATGTCCTGTGATGTTCTTTCTTTCAACAACTCCATTCTGCGAAGGTGTCCTAGCAACGAAGAATTGTCTTTTTAATCCATGTCTGTTGTAGTCGTCCATAAATTCATTTGAAGTGAACTCTCCACCATTATCAGATCTCAAATCTCAAACATTTTATTTTTGAATCCATTTCATTTCAATCATTTCCTTGTAGACCTTGAAGTTTTCAAAAGATTCTGACTTATTCCTCAGAAATCAAATTGCAGGCATTCTTGTATAATCATCAACTAATAACATAAATTATTTCTCACCTTTTAAACCCTTTGTTGTAGTTGGTCCAAATAGATAAGTATGCACAATTTACAGTGGTCTTTTCGTTGAATATTCCTTTGACTTGAACCTGGTCTTTGTTTGCTTTCCTTGTTGACAATGCTTGCATAAAGTATTGGTTGGTTTCGTGATCTCAGGAATTTCTCTATCTTCTTCCTTTTTGTTGACTTTGACAATGTTATCAAAGTGTCTGTGACCCATTATTCTATTCCATAGCCAACATTCATTTCCTTTCCTAGAAAACACTTTTCATTTCCAATTTCACCTAATACATATATATTGCTTGAACTACTTGCAGTTGTTGCAATCAATTTTCCTGAACCTTCTTTTCTTATCTCGCACTTCTGTGAATCAAAAGTAATTTTATGACCTTGGTCACACATTTGAATTACACTTAGAATATTTTGTTTCATATCTTCTACTAATAGAAAATTATTTTCCTTGGTATTCTTGTTTGCAATTTTGATTGTGTCTTTTCTTATGATTTTAGCTGAATCATCATTTCTGAAGGAGACTGATCCATCTCTTTCCTTTATTAATGTAAGAAACATGTCTTTATCACATGTCATGTGTTCTGAACAACCACTTTCAACAAACCAACCACGTTTCTTCTGCTTACCTTGTAGAGCGAGTGTGCATTTTTCATTTCTATACTGATTTTTCTTTCTTATCCATGTTCTCTTCTGAGGTTCCTATCTGTGACTTTTGTTGTTTTGTTGTGGTTCTCTAGGAGGGGCTGTCATTCTACAATTTTTTTCCATGTGTCCAAATTTGTTTACTTGTAGCATTCCACTTCAGTGCTCAATGATTCAAAAATGTTGTAGCTTCTTATTTTTGTTTCAATAGGCCTTCTTGGATAACCATTTTGTGTATGACTTTCAATGTTGTTTATGTTCTTCCTATTAGCTCTGCAATTTACAACTTTATGTCCAAAATTATTGCATGCATAACATAAACTAAAAAATATAGTTTGATACATGGGAGTTGAAGATATTCTAAAAGGAGTTACTTTTATGAATCCTTCTTATTTCTGAGGCCTATTTGTTGTTGTTGATCGTTGATTCTGAAATATGAATCTTCTCGGTGGAGGAGTGTCCATGCAATCTTCCTTGTAGGTCTTCATATCCTCTTTGATTGTTTTTGCATAAATTTTTGGATATGTTTCTTGTTCTGTTGTTTTGGAGCTTGATCCATTTTATGTCTGATTGTATCCAATTTTGGACTTGTCATGATGAGGCTTTTGACTACTGATATTGTCATCCAAAACTTTTCAGTTGTTCTTCATATTTTTCTTTTCAATATCGTTTATTAATGTGACAATCTCTGCTTCCAAATTTCCAATGATCGTGTTTCTTTCTTCTAGTTTTTCTTTGAGTGTTTCTTCAATTATTTTATCTTCTTCTATTTGAACCTTCACTTTAATGATCATTTGTTGTAGTTCTTGATTATCTTCTTTCTTGTCTAGTTATGCTTGTAGATTTTTGTTTTTCTTCTTTTCTCTTCTTATAACTTCTATGAAACTCAACAATTCTTCTCGGTAGTCAACTTCTTCCTCTTCATATTATTCTTCAATGTCTTATTTATCAGAGTCTTCTACTGTCATGAATAGAACTCTTTTTGTCTCACTGTTCCTGACTTTATAGTCATCTTATGAGGAGATGTATTCTTTGGTGCATAAGCTTTTCTTGAAAGCTTTGTTTTTTGTTCTTTTTCCTTTATATGTTTGTTTTCTATTTAAGTAATCTTCATCATTCCTCTAAGTTTTCTAATGGGGAAATTTGTTATCAAAATGACCAATACCATCAAAATGAAAACAAATCAATGGAATCTTACCTTTATATATGTCATTGGTTCCCATGTTCAATCTTCTAACAAATTTGACCACTTCTTCTTCATCATCTCTTGAGAAGTCACTATTGATGCTATGTTCCTTTTGCTTTCCCTTATTCTTTGACCTTTTGGATGCTTTCAAAGATTTTTCTTTTATATATGTATTTTTCTGTTCAGTTCTCATTTCAGATGCTATGAAGATTCCATGTAGTGCGTCCATGCTTATTGAGTCCATATATGCTCTTTCTTCTAGTGATGATATATTATAATCAAATCTCATAGGAAGAGATCTTAGTACCTTTTGAACAATTAGAGATTCTTCAATTTATTCTCCCAATCCTATGATTGCATTCACTGTTTCATCGACTCATAAGAAGTAAGATGAAAAATTCTCATCTTCCTTCATCTTTAATTGTTTGAATTGACCTCTGTAAGTTTGAAGTTTTTCTACTTAGACTTTTGAATCTCCTTCATAAATATTTTGAAGTTTGTCCCAAATCTCTTTAGCGGATTTACAATATACAACTTTGGTATATACTGATTCACCAAGACCATTCAGAAGCGCATTTGTGGCTTTGGAATTATTTTGATTGAGTTTAATTTCTTTTTCACTTGTTGGAGGAACTGTTGGTTCTTTGTATCCACCTACTATTGATTTCCAAATTTCAAATCCCTGTGCCTGTATATATGTTTTCACCCTTCTTCTCCAAAATGCATACTTTTTTCCATCAAACCATGGTATTCTGTTTTTATACATGTTGTTTCTCTCCATGATCTACCTTTCAGTGGTTAAACTGATTTCTGAAGCAACTTGCTTTGATTCCAATTGTTGGATTACTAAGAGGGGGGGTGAATCAGTAATAGAGAAATTTAATCATTTTTAACCATAAAATGAAAGTGTTATATCAATGTAGCATTATCATCCAATAGTTTCATAGTAAATAAACAATGAACAAATGAACAATCATACACATACACAGTACACCATTTTTTTTTACGTGGAAACCCAATGCGGGAAAAAAACACATAATGTTTTTTCTTATATGTATTTAAGAATTACATTCATTGGAAGCACCGAATTCCTTTGTTTTCCATCTACAACTGGAAGGAGGCCCCCACCCCCTAGTTTCTCAGGCTACAATATAAGGGAAGCTCCAACTCCCCAATTCTTTGGCTACAACCAAAATGAGGCTACAACCCCCTATGTTCTCTAACTACAACTGGAAGGTGGATACAACCACCTGTCCTTGCCCCGTCCAACCACCCTATCATATAAGTAGAATGATGGAACCATTGTCACACTATCACTATGAGATATACTGTTGTAAATATGTACCAATCAACCTGCACCAAACAACCTGTAACAAGTTGTACCAAACAACCTGTAATCAACATGTACCATAAACAAGTGCATCAGCTATGCACCAACCTATACCATCAACGAGTGCATCAACCATGCACCAAATATTTACCAATCATGCATCAAATACACATAAACTATGACTCATCAATATGTACCAACATCATCAACTGTACACCTCATGTATGTGCCAACTCACCAACTACTTGTCTCAACCATGTACCCAACATGTACCTAAACCAAACTCCCTCATCAATTTCATCATCCAAATGTGATTTGTAACTCTAAAATAGACCTGGTGTATATGATCACATACGTACAAACCTTCCTTAACTTTAACATCAAGAGACTATCATTTTCATCAAACTTTACTTTAGCCTCACATGACTAATTTTGGATTAGTCAACAACCCTAACTTGAAATAACCATAACTATGTACCTGTAATGAATAAGGATCCGAAAATAGTACACAATGTTCTTCAGTTTCTTTTATGCAATTTCTCTAGGTTTCACTGATTGAAACCTCTCAAAAAATGAGTTATCGCAAAAATGGCATACCTTGTTGAATTTTGGCTTATTCTAGAGAGATAACTTATAGAGAGTGCCCCACACAGAATATTTGTTTTATGGATATGAAAATGGTACAAAGAATACTAAATAATGTATTCTAACCAATACATTTGGTATTACTGAATTTGGATAAGTTATGAAGAAGTTATGACCTTTTTACCTGAAACACTTGTTTTAGACTATTTTCACGACTAGACACAAACCCTATTTTCCATGGAGTGTAACTCCAAAAATACAATGACCCACACACTGAAATGATTATCACAGATACTTGGATATGTTTCCTCAATGACCTCCATATTTCGTGGTATGAATCATCCTAGAATAAAATGGTGAGATGACCTATAAATAACTTACCTTAGAAAACATCATCAAAAGAATATATCCTCCCTTGAATTTTGACCTTCTTTTCTTCATCTTCCCTCTGAAATTCACCTTAGATATCCTTTGGTTACCTTAGTCACTTATAGATATTCAATATTCTCAAGTGTAATTAAAATGAGAGACCCTTTCCTCTTATTTATACTTTTATGTATCTTCCTCAAGGGGTTACCTTCTAACCATCTTAAACCACTTTCCTTATTTTAGGGCTAACCCACTTGTAATCACTTATCCACTTAATAATTTCTTCATTAACTTTATTATTTAAATAATTTATTTTGTATCCACTTTGACTTTTAGTACACTCATCACTTCACTTTATTTTTTAAATAATTTCTTCTTTGCAACCACTTTGACTACTTTGACCCTTTGGGGCTTCTAGATGACTCATGAGGGTTCTCCAACTTCACATGGTCATAAATCTCTAACCGTGAGGAGTTATGTGACATTCCACATCCCACCAAAAATGGAATGACATGTACTATCCATATAGAATAATCTTACTTTCAAATATATTAAAACTCATACCATTATACATCAAACAAACTTTGGTCCATTACCCAAACATTTGTGCTACCAGAATTCTCTACCGAACTTTATTTAAGGGTTCACATCAATGAAAACCAACCCAAATAATCAACAAAGTGATGGAATATTTTTTTTTTACAAAGGTTTCATAGCTCCAATGTCAAAGTTGCATAGGTATTTTAATTAATCCTTTATGAAAAAATCGCTCAGAGAATGGGCATGAATTTCCTAAAGTTTGTATCTACAATTTTGTAAATACTTAGGAGTATGAATTTTTAGTGATAAAGGGCCACGATTTTGAATAACATGTTTTTCCTATTAAATTGTGTCACTAAATCAAGGAGAAGTGAATAAATGTAATTATTTATTTATAGTTCCAGGAGATCATGACTTCTAGAGGAATTTGTTGTGAAATAAATACTAGAGCTTGTCATGAAAAGAGGAGGAGATTGTTCGTTTTTGGTTTCATGAGTTCGTAGAATAATGACGCACCAACTCACAGAGAAAAGAGCACCAAGTTGAAGATATAATCTCACATTGCAAAAATAAAATCACTAGAAATAGAAATTATATAAAATGGTCAGGGAGAAATTTCAAATGTTCTCAATCGAAATCGTCAATGTCTAGTGATTTAGAAATTCTTATTTGTGCATTTGTTTATAGTTTGTTTGTATATATATTTGATTACTGAGATAATATTTTTTAACAGGCATAAATCTAAGTATATTTTTAGTTGGTTTTTTTTTTTTTTTAAATTAATAGTAAAATCTTTTAAATATAGAAAAAATACAGAATCATAGATTATGTAGTAATTATTTAAATATTTAAGTTATTAATGTGTTCTGATTTTATGTGTACATGTGTCAAAAGTTTTGTTACAAGGTCGACATTGTTGGGATCTTATAGTTAAATATGATAAGTGACAACGATCAAGTTTTGGGCACTAGTTTGAAGATCATTACAAAGAGTTATACAGAGATTGTTACGATCATAGTAACAACTTCTTGTTATCGCTATATTCTAGTCAAAGTCTTGTTGGATTCGAGAAGTTATTTACACAAATTTTGTTCATGTAATCATCTACCTCATATTATTAATTAAATTTGTCATTTGTATTGAATATACTTATGTATGTTGGCAAGGATCTTAGTAACTATTTACTCGTGAATTTGTTAATATGCATCTGATTTAAAAGTCATGACAATATGTGAACTATTTCCTGTTATGATGACTATTTCTTTTCACTTTCACACTTCATGAATTTGTTGAACAAAACATGAACAAGATAAAATAATACGTGTTACCAGAACTATTTCTGTAACTCGATATTAATCACAAACCTCATGTTTAATCCCCATTTTACATTACCATTGTGATTATAACCAAAGATACATTTCTGAAGCATTTATTAGTTGAACAGTTGCTAGTAATAAACACTAAAATTCCAATAGTATGTCTTATGTTTTGAAAAATAATACTTTGTATAAATATTGCAGTGAGAAAGAACCAGAAAAACATAAAGGTGACTACATTTGTTAATATCTCTATGAAAGTTTATTATTTATTATAGAAGTTAAAGAAAAATCATATGTATATTTATATATTACTTTGATGTAAGAATATTTGTTTATCAAAATAAAAATGGTCTTGATTGAGAACTCATAGAATCCTTTTTAGTTACAAACCATGTAGACTCTTGTCATTAAAATACAAAATAAATAGAAAGAGAAGAAGAACACATATATTTATATGATATTTGAAAGAAACATTATTTATTAAAAAGAGAAAGATGATTTGTGTTAAAGACATAGGAAATATTGTTTGTTTATAAAAGAGATATTGAAATTTTATGAGATATATATAGAAAAATACGGTATGTTTGAATATGGTATGCGCTCAAACAACCTTGGCTCATACGTGAGATCGTATGTTTTTGGAAGAGGCCAATATATTGCTACCTAACCTCTGCAATACGGTGAAGGGAATGTATCTTTGTGTTAATATTCACTAATGCTATGAGCATCGTTTCCTTCCAGATAACCTTTCATCTATGAAAGATGCATTTGGGTATTTAGCGCAGTGTAAGTCGTGGTTACCAATGGCCATAGTCAAACAACATTTGACTATGGATAAACGATAGTTTGAACAATAAAACTTAAAGCTTCGAACGATAAACAAGTAATATCTTACCTTGATGTCAAAGGATAGCAAGAATTCCATTTTGGGGAAGGGTGAGAGTTACAAGCCTGCATAATCCCTGCATGCAAGCCACATAAAATGAAGTTAGTATTTGAAATAAAGAGATTCCAAAAGAAGCCAGTGTATCACCTTAATCAAAAGAGTTATCACCTGTATCGCCTTGACATTGCCATAGCTCAGGTTATAGGTGGTTCTAGAAACGAAAAAGGACAGAAAAAAGACATAATGAAACCATAAGGTTGGGTTGAGTAGAGAATATGGCTGTAATGCTTCCCATCCATATGGTTTTGGTACTCTAAAGTAGTGATAGATTCGTTTTCCACTCTAAATTAGGTTGATCTGAGGTTGGTTTTCCTCATATCAACCTAAATAACCCTAAGACGTGGCTCATGTGCACTTTTCCATTTGGGATGTCCATTAATATACAATAGTTTTAATCATGGTTAATAATCATTTATGACAACTTTTTATTCAAGATAATAAATTCACAATGTGATGTATGCGTACACAAGTGACAGTGATAAACCTATAAATTTTGTTTTGATAATCGTGGAGACACAAGTCCATGTGCTAGGGTAGGTTTAATTTTTATCAAGGGAGGAGTAGGAGAATTGATCGTCCAGTACCGTATAACATGCATATAATAATGCATTCATTCAAAAGTACATAAATTGTAACTTAGGTGAGTGGGTTAAGAATCCCATCTCTAAATTTGGTGTATTATTAGTTATGGTTGAAACAAGTGTGATAACCATTAACCACAATAATCTAGGAGTTACCTTTATAGTCATCACCTGTATCTACAAGGGCCACAATTATTGCGTGGGCATGGGTGAGAACTATTGTAACATTGTCTAAGTTATATTTCACCTACATTGGTAGAAAACTCTAAATTGAAAAAAGTCAAACATAAGAAATCTTGACTAGTTCAGTTAGCTACATGAAGAAAAATGAAAGTTGTTGAGATGGTAAAATATTGTACATTGAACATGGATGGAATGGATACTATGTTAGACATAAATATTTACCATTAGGATATTATGATCTGATCATAGGCATGTATTGGTTAGAGAAACATTCATCTCTTGTAAACCATTGTGACAATACTTTTAACTATATAGATGATTTTGGAAAAAACATAACAGTGACAAAAATACCACAAGGAGTGTTGGTAAGGAAAATCTCTTTACAACTAAAAAGGAATGCAAGGAAAGGCTATGAGATTTATGTCGTTTACATATCCGAAAATATTGAAGAAATGAATGAAAATTTGTTATCTAAGTATCCAATACTGAAAGAGTTTCAGGATATGTTTCCAAAGGAAATTTGAGGATTATATCCTAGATCAGACATAAATTTAACCATAGACTTAGTACCCAAAGTTGCACCACTGTCTAAGGCCCCTTACAAAATGCGTAGTCGAGAATTGACAGAAATTAAGATGCATCTTCAAGAAAGATTAGATAAATAGTAAATCAAACCTAGTGTGTCTCCGTGAGGAGTAACAATTTTGTTTGTCAAAAAGAAGGATGCAAGTTTTTGTTATGTATTGACTACAAACAACTTAACAAGATGACTATTAAAAACAAGTATAATTTTCCTTGCATTGATGACTTGTTTGATAAAGCCAGAGGAGATAATATTTTCTCTAAGATAGATTTGTTATCAGGATATCACCAGATTAGAATCAAAGTGGAATACGTACATAAAATTAAATTCCAAACTAGATGTGGACATTGGGAATTCATAGTGGACACTAGGACACTAGGAATTTCAAACTCATCATGTTCGAATGCCTTTACCTTAATTATTTTTAGCGATGCACCAGAAATAAATCTATTTGTAGCACCGAGTGATCCAGGGAGATATTGGTGGCCACCCACCTATTCCAATTGGCCCCTCGTGTCCGTTTTTGTTCAGCATGTCTCTCTGTACTTCTTTATAATTGTGAGTTCTACACTTCTGAGGTTGTTTGAAGCCTCACACATTCTCCAGGTGGATATGGGTGGCCTCTCGCCTAATCCAACTGGCCTATTTTGTATGTTTTCATGTCAGCACATCTTGTTGTACTTTCAGGGTTGTTTTCGGGCCCTAAACATTGGTTTTTTGGATCACCACGATCATACTATAGACAGAGTCAAAGTATGATGACATAATGTGTAGTTATTTTAAATACCTTTCCAACGGGCTATCATGCGCCTAAAACAGAGGTCGTATGCAAACGTTATGACCCTAGGAAGTTGAGGTACCAAATTACACCAACTTACCCATAGGGCTCACATGAATTTTGGAATTTCACCTTCTAGGGTTAGTTTTTTGGATGTATAGGGTTTTGGTATTCATGAGTAATATGAAAAGGGCCTATGGAGCCTCATTGTAATCCATTCTGCTAAGAAGGATGCGTGTAGCAGCCACATCTTTTCTCAGAGATAACTACCACCATTCGAGCAAGTTTCAATTTTGCAGTTTTACAGTTTCAACGTATTTCATTATTTAATAGAAGATATTGTTCACTGAATATTTGTGTTATTCCCCCTATCTCTGTGTTTATGGTATTCAGTCTATAATCAGTTCGTTCCGCTCCTAAATCTGGATCAGTGGTATCAGAGCGGTCTTCTCTTCATTTATTTTTCTTCGTGCATGTCCCTGACAAGGTCGGGGTACAAGAAGTTGGGACTCGAACCAATCGAGCCACTACCATATTGGCCATGCCGAGACCGAAAAAATCCCATGCGAGATGAAAATAAAGATGATGGAGAAGGAGATCTTATTAAAATCTTTCTCGAGGAAGACCTCATGTGACAAAGGAACAAAATGATGGACAACTTCGCGCAGATCCTTCGACGGTTTCCCACAGGAGAAGCATCTGCATCAGGTGGCCATGAAACCCCCTTCAAGGTATAGGTAAATTTTTATGTTCCATTATTTGAAGGACTGATAGATGTCAATGTTGTAGATAAATGGTTAAATCTGCTCGAAGGATATTTTTGGTCCACAATTTTTCGATCAGGAAAATATCACTTTTTCACTCCTCAAGGCCATTCCCCATGTTAAAGACTGGTCGTATACCTACTCTGAGCAAAGGATAGTGGAGGAATCTGTAATTTTTATGGTTGCCCCTACATGGGATGCCTTCCGAGACGCCATTAAAGAATAATACTTCCCTGTTGGAAGCTACAAGGATGGGTACAACAGATGGACCACCTTACGTCAATAAAGGGACCAGATAGTACCGGACTTCACCAATATTTTCCATACCCTCTGCACCAAATTGGGTATCAAATATTTTGAGCATTATTTGGTGCTCAAATACCGTGGTTTTTTCCATAGATACATTCAAATAGAAATGGAGTTCTTGGACATTGCCTCATTGGGCACAATTTATAGATACGTTGTCAAGATCGAGCATGAATTTAAGCAAAAACGATGTGAGTTTGGATAGTCAAACCCCTCACAGTCAAAGCAGGGCAAAGGAAACCCCAACCCACACAGCAGGGGATGAAGTCGCAATGGTTGCCCTCAGTACAATCTTTCCAAGCCACAACACAAGAAGGGCAATGAGAATGCAAAGAAGGACACAGGAAAATGGTGTGAGTACCATAAAAGTTCTTGACACAACATCGATGAATGCCACTCCAAGCAGTCCCTCATGGCCAAGATGAAGGCTTCCAAGTCAGAGGCTGATTTTAATTCTAAGTCAAATCTTGAAGGAGGGAAGTGGATTATCGTTGTTGAACCCAGTACCACGGTCGCTACCACCAAAGTTAGGCCAGGTGAAACAAAAGAACTAGAGGAACGAGAACACCTCTTTCACTCAAAGATGTGGGTCAAGGGGGCTTCGATTCACTTCATTGTCAAGAGAAGTAGTCAGAAGAACCTGATTTCAGCAAAGGTCGTCAAGCAGCTGAACCTACCAATGAAACTGCACCCACAACCTTACACCATCGGTTGGATTCGTCAAGGAAGAGATCTTCGTGTCAACCAATAGTGTCGTTTGTCCTATGACATCAAGACTTTCAAAGATGAGGTACTGTGTGATATTTCTCCCCTTGAAGTTTGTGATGTTCTTTTAGGAAAACCATATTTGTGGAAGCGTCATGTTGTGTATGAGTCTAGACCCCGCAATGTTATTATTACTTTGGGAAGACAATTGTATAGGATCCCAGAGGTGGCACCGCCTATTGTTATTTCTTTAATCTCTTCTAAGCAATGCAGTAAGGTCATTTCACAAACCGAGAAGTTCGTCTTCTTTGTGATACATGCTCATAGAAAGCAGAAGGTCACCGCCACATCCGTGGCCTCTACACAACACCTCTCTTTGTAGCAGAAGAAAGTGGATGGGATCGTGGAAGAATACAAAGACATATTTGCCTCACTTACAGGGGTACCGACACACTAACAAGTCAAGCATCCAATTGATCTTACCCCTGACGCACCTATACCTAATGGACCAGTCTATCGATGATCACTGATGAAAAATGACGAAATCAGGCGTCAGATCCAAGAGATTATTCAAAAGGGGCACATCAGACCCAACTCCTCCCCTTGCGGAAGCCCGATTGTAATGGTGCAAAATAAGGATGGAAATTGGCGACTCTGTATTGATTATAGAGCCTTAAACAAAATCATAGTTAGGAACCATTATCTAATTCCTAGGATTGATGAAATTCTTGACCAACTCAAGGTGGCCAAGTTCTTCAACAAGATTGACCTGAAGTCTAGCTACCACCAGGTTCCCATCGAACCAACGGATGTCTCGAAGACAACCTTCAAGTCTAAGGAAGGTCTCTACGAATGGATAGTCATGCCCTTTGGCTTAACAAATGCACCAACCACTTTCATGAGGTTGATGGATGATGTATTGAGACCCTTCACCAACTCTTTTATGGTAGTATATTTGGATGCCATCCTCATCTTCAGCAGAACGTGGGATGTTGAGATGGAATTATTGCAGGTAGGTGGAGCATCTTAGGACTCGCCATATTTTATCGACAGTTCATGCTGGGATTCTCCCATATTGCTTGGCCCCTCATCCAAGTTACCAAGGGCGGTGGTAGGGCCAATTTCATGTGGGGGAAGGAGCAACAATGAGAATTCAAAGATCTAAAACATCGTTTGTGCTCAACTCCAGTACTCTCCTTGCCTGATCTGCAATAACTATTTGAGATTGAGACTGATGCCTTTGACTATGTTGTGGGCATAGTTCGCACTCAACACAAGCATATGGTGGCATACCATAGTGAGACACTCACCGATACTATCCGTAAATACCCCACCTATGAAAAGGAAATGTAGTCTATTATACAATCCTATCGTCAATGGAAACATTACATTCTGGGGACAGAGATGATCATACAAACTGATCAAAAGCTTATGCAGTTCATACAAACACAGGGAAAATTACAGAATGACCCCCATCAGAAGTGGTCCACCTACCTGCAGTAATTCCATCTCAACATAAGTATAAGACAGGTATCTCCAATCATATCACTGACTTCCACAATTGGCCTCCTATGGCTGCACTTACCATTGTGCTCCATTCTTGTGGACATGAAACATCGTAGTGGCCCCAACTTTATCAGAAATATCCATACTTATCCACCAGGTATTAGTTCTTGGGGACAGAATCCATTGTCACTGACTTTCAAAGTTAGGACAGACTCTTATGCCACCTAGTCCATCTCTATGTTCCTATAAGCGAGCGTGAAAATATAATTTTGGAAGCCCACTACAGTTGGGTGGCAAGACATTTTGGCATAGAGAAAATTGTGGTTCTCCATCAGAAACATTTTTATTTTCCAAAACTTCGACAAGACATCAACAAGTATATCATATATTTCATTGCCTGCTCCATTGCCAAGCCGACCATCAAGAAGCAATGATTATACACCCCTCTTCCTATTCTTGAGAAACTGTGGGAATCCATATCCATGGATTGCATATCTGGTTTGTCGTCAACCAAGCACTAAAATGACAGTGTGTTTGTGGTCGTTGATTGGTTTTTGAATATGGTTATCCTCACAACCTGTAAGAAGAATGCCACAACGATAGATACTGCCAAGATCTTCTTCGAACACGTTTGGGTTCACTTTGGAATACCACAGACTATCATCTCCATAGTTCCACCAACCATAGCCCATTTCAGGTGGGTCTGGGATTCCAAACCTTGGGACCAATTGATGTTGTACTTCCTCTTGCCACCGCACAAACATACTCTTCCCCTGATCAATATGCAATCGACAAAGCCACCGGATTCATTGAGCGAATTAAGCACATCTGTCAACATGTCTAGGAGATTTTGCAAAAATCCAGTGCTAAGTATAAGAAACACCATGATAAACATAGGGTACCACAACAGTTTTAGGTTGGCGTAAAGTTTGGTTACATTTGCAGAAGGAGCGTCTCATCGGGTCCCATCAGAATCTTTGACCACTTCGTTATGGGCCTTACACTATCACCAAGGCTGTGGGTAGCAATTATTTTGAGCTCAACACTCCACCCTTCCTTGGTCTACATCCAGTATTCAATGTGGACCTCCTTCGACCATATTTTCCACCATTATTGGACACCTATGAGATTTTTGAACAACTCACACCAACGGAGATGAACCCTAACTGCATGGAACAAGCATCCATCGATCAAATAAAGGACACATAGGTCAAGGGCACTCGCCAGCAAGAGATCCATATTTATCGGGTTGTCAAGGCAGGGCAACTCCTACACCAAGGAAAGTGGCTCACCCGGGGCCAAATCCAGTATAAGTTTCCTCACATGATGGGGGAACTCAACGTAATGGAGACCATTGCTTCCTAAAGGGGAAGGATTGATCCAGGTGGATATTGGTGGCCACCCACCTATTCCAGCTGCCTCCTCGTGTCTGTTTTTGTTCAGAACATCTTTCTGTACTACTTTATAATTGTGAGTTCTACACTTATGGGGTTGTTTGAATCCTCACACATTCTCCAGGTAGATACGGGTGGCATCTCACCTAATCCAACTGGCCTATTTTGTATGTTTTCATGTCAGCACATCTTGTTGTACTTTCAGGGTTATTTTGGGGCCCTAAAGATATTTTTTTTGGCTCGCCACTGTTAGATTGTATATGAATTCAGATTCTGACGAAAAAATGTGTAGTTATTTCCAACGGGCTATCACGCGCCTAAAATGAAGGTCGTATGAAAAAGTTATGACCCTAGGAAGTTGAGGTACCAAATTACACGAACTTACCCATAGGGCCCACATGACTTTTGGCGTTTCACCTTCTAGGGTTAGGTTTTTGGATGTATAGGGTTTTTGAATTCATGAGTAATATGAAAATGGCGTATGGAGCCTCATTGTAATCCATTCTTCCTAGACGTATGCACGTAGAAGCCACATCTCTTCTCAGAGATAGATACCACCATTTGAGCAAGTTTCAGTTTTGCAGTTTTACAGTTTCAACCTATTTCATTATTTAATAGAAGATATTGTTCATTGAATATTTGTGTTATTCTTCCTATCTTTGTGTTTATGCTATTCAGTCTGTAATCAGTTTGTTCTGCTCCTAAATCCGGATCACTGATATCTATCAAAATACTGAAGGTCTGGTCAGCGATGGTGCCTGATGTCTCAAGAAGAGTAGATTAGTGCTCGACCTGGCAATTATTCACTGTTGCATGAATCTGGTGGGCGTTTTCCAAATATCCTACCGTAATGTGTCCAGCTGACCCGAATGCTCTATCCCTTTCAACCTGAAAGTCATGCTAGTAATGTGGCTCTCCACATGTCCAAAATCCGGTCTTCGGTCCAATACTCATGGTACACAAAGTAGAAGTCACGGGCCCACCTTCCTGGAACCCTGGTCTGTTCTGTTGAACATGCCTAAACTATTGTTGTTATGGACGATGTTGTTGCTGGTGTTGTGGTCCCATTCTTCCTAGGTGGATTCACATAGAAGCCACATCTCTTCTTAAAGATAGATACCACCATTCGAGCAAGTTTCAGTTTTGCAGTTATACAATTTCAACCTATTTCATTATTTAATAGAAGATATTGTTCATTGAATATTTATGTTATTCTTCCTATCTCTGTGTTTATGCTATTCAGTCTGTAATCAATTTTTTCTGCTCCTAAATCTGGATCACTGATATCTATCAAAATACTAAAGGTCTGGTCAGTGATGGTGCCTGACGTCTCAAGCAGAGTAGATTAGTGCTCGACCTAGCAGTTATTCACTGTTGCATGAATCTGGTGGGCATTTCTCAAATATCCTACTGTAGTGTGTCCAACTGACCTGAATGCTCTATCCCTTTCAACCGGAAAATCACGCTAGTAATGTGGCTCTCCATATGTCCAACATCTTGTCTTTAGTCTAGTACTCCTGGTCCACAAAGTAGAAGTTGCGGGCCCACCTTCCTGGAACCATGGTTTGTTCTGTTGAACATGCCTAAACTACTGTTGTTATGGACAATGTTGTTGTTGGTGTTGTGGTCCTATGTAGGGAGTTTTTTATTGAGGAGCCAGTCGCCATGGTGTCGTGAACGTGGATCCTATCGAAGTACCTTGATACCCTGATGAATGTCTAGCTGGTGTCTGATGTTGTTGCACACTAGATGTTGCTTGTCTCGTTGGTCTCATAGGAGTCCTTCTCTGACCCCTGTTGATCATCTATTCCTCAGCTATGAGGGCCTTCTGGACTACAATGTGCAATGTTTTAGGAATTAGTATCCTCACTTTCACACGAATGTTGATGTTAAGGCTGAACACAAACTTATTTACCTTGAGCTTCTTGGTCTTCAGATGTGGAGCATACCTAACCAACTCAATGAATAAAGCCTCATACTCGGGCACCATACTGTTGGAGTTACTTAACACACTCCTAGGATTTCTTTTTAATAAGGTTTTTACTTGTTTATTAATCATAATTAGCCATTATCTAGTCTCCTATATTTTAGGAGAGAATATTCCACCTAGAGAATATTCTCTTTCAGTNCTAGTCTCCTATATTTTAGGAGAGAATATTCCACCTAGAGAATATTCTCTTTCAGTTGACACTTCAGTTTGACTAGTTGAGTTGAGTCTAGATGCTGCATTGGTTTTGTCACCATGTAACATTGGGATCATCACCATGCTAATTCACACTTTCCTTGGGATCATCACAAGAATAGAACATTACCCTACATTCTTGATCTACTCCTCACTACACTCTGTTTAGTCAGTTAATTGAAGACTAGTTCACTAGTTAACTCAGTTAGGTGGCAGTTCACTCCTTTAACTTCCTGAGAGACTAGACTAGGTGGAATTTCACTCCTGTAACTGTTGGTGTGTGTCCATATCACTCTATACCACCACTATGGAATATTGGTTCTCCTCCAATGCACATTAGTTGATTTATACAGAGTATATCATGTCTAAATTATTCATTATTCATAACGGTTAATGAGAATTCTTCCATTCTTTCTCTCCTTCTTCTTCTTTCTATATTTCTCTCTGCAAATGTGTGTAGTATTTTCTAGCTAGATCTATTTTGTGTAGGTTCAACACACTTACATGATATTAGAGCTGATGGACTACTAAGGAAATCTACATGGGAAAAAAAATTGCAGTTACAAAAGATTGAAGATAGCGGAAAGATGGATTTCCAAAAAGAATTCACTCTTACACCTTACAAATACTTTGCATGGAAGGAGAGAATAATGATTCATCTTTGAAACATAGGATTGTACACGTTAACCTTGAATACAGATGCAAAACCAACATCATCCATAGAAAAATACAAGTACTTGAATCAAATGGATGAAGCACTCAGAACGATTTGTAGTCTTATTTCTCCCGATCTCCTTTTTCACATATCTCCCCGTAAAACTCCCAATGAAGCCTGGACCACCTTGGAAGGGATATTTGGAAAATAGGATTATATGAGGGGACACATGTTGGATTTGGAACTACTCACATTGGATCTAAAAAGATTCAACAATATCCAAGATTTCTTTACAAAATTCAAGGATTTACTGTCGCAACTCAAAGCTTGTGGGGTTGATACATCTAAGGAGGAGAAAAAAATGGTTCTCACCATTCTCTCAAAACTTGTTCCTGAGTTATTTTTATTTGTATCCACATTCTATTCTATCAGATTCGCCTCTGGAGCCACCTAGAATATGCTTTCTCTTGAGTAATTTATCGAACCCCTAACACAAGAGCAAACCAAGCTCATCGACATGGGAAAAATCAAAGGCCCAAAGGCGCATGCACTTACTATGAAAGATGGAAGACAAAAATATCAGAAATATAAATATAAAGAAAAAAGGAAAGCTCATGCACATCAGAATAATGAAGGGTACACAAAACCCTCCACCGATGCCTCTAGATCCAAAGGGGAAAAGGGAAGAAAAGGGGAGAAATGCACGTACTTTCACAAAGGATTCCATCCAGAATCTGCATGCATGTAAAAAAAATAGATCTAATGACTCAAATACTTCAGCAAAACAACCTTGGATATCTCATCTCCGAGGGTGCCAAGAAGAGGAAGCCAGAAGATCAGAATCCCAAGAAAGGAAATTCTAGTCATTCCTTGATTACCATCAACTCCTCTCCCTATGCTTGTATCGTAGATTTAGGAGCATCACATCACATGGATGCCTAAAAATCAAAATATTCTTCATTGGATGCATGCAAAGGTCCTGCTATTATGATGGGGGACAAATCTTCTGTCTAAGTGACCGACAAAGGAAGGATTGAACTCACCAACGAAAGCTTCGAGAATGTGTTGCACGTTCCCAAAATTTCCGTCAACCTTCTCTCTGTGTATCAAATGATGAATTTTGGAATTGGAAATAAATTCATATTCACACCAAACTCCATGGAAATCTACAACATCCAAACCAACTCTAGGGTTTCTACCGGTGAGGTAAATCATCGGTCTAGATTGTATACTTTTTTTGAATTCATTGAACCTGATTCTGCTCTACTGTTTACTCATGCCAATTAAAGAAGTAGGAAATGGCACGAAAGGTTTGGAAATTTGAATTTAAGATACATGAAACATATTAGCAAGCAAATAGTGGATGATGTTATACCAGACATCCATTTCTCCAAGGGAGTATGTGAGGGATGTGTTTTTGGAAAACACCCTCAAGAGAAATTCAACAAAGGAAAGTCTCACAGAACTTTTGCAACTTTAGATCTTATCCATAGTGACCTTATGGGTCCTTTTCCGCATCCATCCATCATCAAAGTGAGGTTTATTTTCATTTTTGTTGATGATTTATCACGTTTTACATGGATCTACTTTCTCAGGAAAAAATCTGAGGTCTTTTAACACCTCAAAGATATCAAAGGCCTGGTTGAGACATAGTCTGGAAATAAGATCAAAGTCCTTTGAAATAATAATAGGGGAGAGTATGTAAATCGTGAGATCCATAATATTTTCCATGAGGCAGGGATTCAGTTGCAACACAAAGTTCCCTATACTCCGCAGCAAAATGAAGTTGCTGAGCGGAAAAACAGATCTCTAAAGGAGATGGCATCTTGCATGTTGCATGCAAAGTCACTACCATAGAGACTATGGGCTAAAGAAATTAATTGTGAAACATACATCCAAAACAAATATCCCCATAGATCTGTTAAGGATAAGACCCCCTACGAGGCTTGGAGTGGCCTCAAACCGGAAGTGACCCACTTTCGCATTTTCGGTTCACGTGCATGGACCGAGATTCCCTCTGAAAAGAGAAAGGAACTTGATCCAAAAAGAACTAAGTGTATTTTTGTTGGATACCCCAACGGTGTGAAGGGATATAGGCTTATTGATCTTTCCTTGGACTCGCTCATCATTGAGCATAGTTTCCAATTCGAGGAAAGTGTCTCGCATGTACCTCATCAGCCACATGCATACACCTTCTTTTTTCCACCTTTCTGAGATGATGAGAATGCACATGCCAAATCTTCTTCAAATGAGAGTTATGATTCAGAGGAATCAGATGATTCATATTCAGATTCAGGAAAGTCAGATGTAGAGTCAGAGCATCCAGATGTAGTTGTAGAGCCATAGCAGAGGCCCAAGTGGGCACAAACTACTCTTCAGGATGCAGGGGATCTCGTTGGTGATCCAGTCAATACTAGGAGGACTCGATATGATTTCGAGGAGCCTCCTTTTTCACTCATTGTCACTGAACCATGTCCCTCCAGGCATATTTTCTCGGTTCAGTCTTCAGATCCACGGTATTATGGCGAGGCTGTTGGAAATCCCTTTTGGGAATCCACCATGGAGGAGGAGTACAAATCCCTCCTCGAGAACTAGACTTGGGATCTGGTTCCCCTTCCTTCTGGGAGGAAACTTGTTAGATTCATATGGGTATACAGGGCCAAGAGCACAACGGATGGAAAGATTAGCATATACAAATCTAGGCTTGTTTCCAAAGGATTTCAGCAAGTGCATGGCATTGACTATGATGAGACCTTTTCTCCAGTAGATAAGATGGATTCTGTTGGAGGCGCCCTTGTTTTTTCTATCACAATTTTCATTTTGATACTTGAAATCTAAATATGGTTTTCTTTTTCCCTCCGAGCTTTTGGGACCTCTGAAACCTTGTCACGTGAGCAGCGATGATTTTCTACTCTCGAAAAAATTCCTACCTTTCGTAAGAATGTTCACTCTTTTTGTTTTACTTCGAGATCTCGCAGGTCGAATACTATAATTCATGAATTCACACGTCCCGAGTCACGAAACGGCGAAGTCATTTTAATTGTTCACTCAAAGCAGCAACCAGGGTAAAATCTTTTAACTCATGATTAGACGTCGTCGGGGTTTCGTGCCTCGGCGTTCGCCAAACCAAAATTTTTATTTTTACAACCCTGAGAGCCGAGAATACGAGATCTTTTCTGGATAACCCATGTCAAGGATTAAAGGCAAAAAGATAACCGTGGTAAAGGTTGTTCTCGGCATTTCTCCGCTCGACACTATCTTTTTCAAAAGTTACAACTTCTAAACCCCGACTCACGAAGTCATGATGTAATTATAACATGATTAATTAATCACTAAATCCAATATTATCTTCCCCTTAATTAAGTCTTGTTATCACCATCTCGCGGTTTCGCGACTCGGCATACAAATCTCCCAGAAACTTATCTTCGAAGCACCGAGTCACGATATGGTGAAGGTGATAATTATAAAATTAATCAAGCCCCAAACCGCGATTACCTTTAATTAAATCTAAATCGATCTTCGCAGTCTCGGGAGTTAGAGACTCAAAATGTTAAAGAAAATTTCTCGATATAACGAATAGCAAGATATTAATTACCGTTGGCGAGATTGGGGTAATTAAGATGAATCAGACGCATCCCGCATTTCGATGCTTGCACGATTCTCGAGGAAGCCTTTTCACTCCATACGCCAACTGACCTTCAAACTGCCAAAATTTATGACATTAATGGGAAATAGGGTAAATCTATGAATATAAGATTGGTTTTTATGGCGACAATTTATTTCTAAATATGATTGGACAGGCTAGTTTTGAAAGGTACCGATTTTTCAAATATATGTAAGAGCTGCCATTCATTGTAACAAATTCATTTTCATAGCACACAGAGCTCATCACTTCTGAGTAAACTAACTTCTGTATGTATACGTAGTTCTATCGTAGAAGAGATAAAACGCAAGCTTCAGCCATGGCTCCGCGGAAAGCAGGAAAGGAAAATGTTGAGGTTGCAGGACAAGGCTCAGACAATGTCTCCGATACTTCGCCCCGAAGTGTCGACTCGGTCCTCAACTGGTCATTTATTTCAGATGTTCTGCAATCATAATTGGTGGATTATTCAGACGACTCTGATGACAACGAAAGAGATGATCTAAACGCCAAGTACAAGATTGTCATCCAATCCGGAATGCACAGAGTAGCAGCCAGGCCACGGTTTCTTCCATATTATGACATGATCTGATGGGCATTGGATCACATGGACATACCGACCAGGACTATCATGAACGGGCAGCGAGTCACTGTCGAGACTTTTAGGCCAGAGCATCTGCAAACCATGTATAAGCTACCGACGACGTCCGACTACACATATGGCGCTGAGTTCCTGGAGGAATTCAAGGAGAAGGAGTGCATGCAGTATGATAAAACCATGCCTAGTTTGATAAAGGATTGGGTTTCATGCACCGCGAAGTTCAAAGCTAATGACCAGGGCGTTTATTCAATCGCTTCGTTGGAACCATAGTATAAATATGTGGCCATGATGACATGCCGGCTATATGGGATTGAGGACACATCGCATTTTTTCCTTGTGTCGGTGGCTCTAATGTTTCGAGTCGCAGAAGGTTGCTCCTTTAATTGGGCAAAGATGCTTTCGGATAGTTGGGCCAACCGGGTCACAGAGTATCGGGAGCAGAAGGAAAATGGGAGGTCATCCTCATTCTTCATGTCCACGTATATTATGGACGCAATATGTTCTATGACACCATTCCCATTGATGAATTGGGGTTGGACTCCAGCCCAAGACAAACCCATACATGTATACCATGAAAAACTGTGGGAAAATAAAGCCGAAAGTTTCGCATATGAAATTTTTAAATGGGTGATGGTGCCCCTGCATATCGCCATTTTTGGTCACCCACCACCCCGTATCTCGGACAGGATCACGACAAATCTGAGCAGCATAGAGGACTGGTACGTGGAGGCAGAGTTTTCATACTTCATAGTTTTCGGGGCGTCTATTCCCCCTCATGCGCTGCCATTGTTCATTCCTGACAAGCTGACTTGTCGCGAGGTCCCCCGGCAGATGGTAATTGGCAATGTAAGTAAATAACTCAAAGGGTACTCAAAGAAGGTATGGTCGTCTTTTCTCATTCGGTTGAGTTCTTATTCTTTATTAGATTTCGGGCATGCCAAAGTTGAGGCTGCAACCCTAGAAGACCTAAATTTGGTCTCCCTTAAATACAAGAAGCACGATCCACAGAGGGTCGTGAGAAACCATTTGGCTAGTTGTGGGCTCAAAATATTTGAGCATGAGAATTCACCCTCGGATGACATTTTCCGAGGAGCAAGGTCTTATGAATAAATTCTGGCCCGGATCCAATCCTTGTCACCCGAGGATAGAGCCAAGGTATTGAAATTCCAAGAACACAGACGAAGTTGTCTCCCTGCTGTATTGCGAGGTGAGGGTCCGGGTATTTTGGAGACGAAACAAAAGGAGGATGAAGGTTCTAAAGATGCAACGCCCGAATCAGGGAAACACCAGGACAAGGAGGAGAAAACGAAGAATCCAGAAGCAGAGGGAAAGACTCCGGATCCACCAAAGAAACAGAATCCAGAGACCGAGATAAAGACCCTAGAACCGCCAAAGAAGAAGAACCTGGTCGACACCCCAGGAAAATCGACGAAACAGATCGGGGAACCCATCACCTCTGTCACTCCTTTGCAGTCAACGCCGGGGACTATCAAAGAAGGATGGATATTCAATGAGGAGATGAGGCCCATAAGAGCAGAAAAACTCCCTCCGAATGAGTTTTTCTTTGATAAAAAGAGAAAGGCGGTAGTAAAAAGGGAATTTTACCAGGAAGGAGAGTCGACTGCTAAAAAGTACAAAGTCATGACCGACGGAAAAAATAAGAAGAATGAGCAATTCGCCACTGAAATCGCAGGGACTCTAGGAGCGTATGCCTCAGCGAATCAATTCTCAGTCGGACTTTTAAAGAACCAACTTAAAAGGAAAAATCGCCTGATCAGGACTCTTGAAGCCAGATTGGCCTCGGCCACGGAAAATGCTAAAGGCCAGGTGAGCGTGGAAATGGAATAGGCCAGATTGGCCGAAAAAAATGAAATAGAGGTGCTCAAAGCTAAGCTTGAGCAAGCACAGTTGGCGGTCCGAGATGGTCGGACGCAGGCGAGCCAATAGAGGAGTTTGATTAAACAACTGCAGGCTCGGGTAGAAATCGCCGAGAGCAAAATGATAGACATCGGGATATTCAAATCCCAAGTGATCGAGATTCGGAGCAGAATCTCTTCGGCACAGCAAAATTTGCTCGCCAAGGTGGGAGCGATCCGGGAAAATTGTCTGTTGATAAATCAGGTTTCCGAGAACTTATCGGTTAGATAAAGGGATGCAGGAGCGGCTCAGGTCGCCTTCTAGGAGGCGGTAATAGCCACGAATAACCGGGTTTCGGTGGGTACTTCCAGGTTCACCATCTCGGAGAAAACCTGAGGAAATATTATGTTGAAGGATTGGGAGCACAACATCTCCATGGGCAAGGAGCAAGCCCAAAAGGTAACCAATTCCCTAGAAGAAGATTTTAATTCTATAGACGACGAACTACTGGGCATTGACAGCGGAGGCAATGTCGAAGCATTGATGCAAATGAATGTGGAACAGATCTCACTTGATCTGAAAGATAAGGAAGAAATAGATTCGGCTGATATCTCTCAGATGAATATGGCGGACATAGTCCAAGTTGATAAGTACATGATCAAACCCAGCGTGCATCTAAGTGCCCTCGACATCATCGACACACAAATGGAGGAGAAGCTGCAGCAGTTAACCCGAGAATGTTACTTCGTCGAAGCCAGCTATCAAGCAGAACCATCACGGCTCATACCCCAGCTAGTGGAAAGATGTATCGCCTGCACCGAGTCCGTGCGACGACAAACACCTGGCATCAAGTGAAGACAGAGTAGGAGAAATGGAGCGATTTCTCTCTCCTCTGTCATAACTGAAATTTTGAGACTATCGAGATTCTACCTGCTTTGTAAAAAGTTGTATAAATGTATCCCAGAAAGAAATAAATGGGGCTGGAACTTTTTGAGGTTTTGTAATAGAGTTTTTTACATTGAGATTTAATACAAGCAGATCTGGAGATTCTCAATTCCATCACTACTGTATTACAAGTTTGCTTCCTTGTTCCTCATTTTTTCATTTCAATTCATATTCATAATTGATGTGCTTCATTATACTTAGTACGACCACTACTATAACGAATGAATTTGGGTTTTCTGTAATTGTTTATTGTCTTTCCTCTGCACCAGCTATCAGCAATGTAAGACCAATCTGCATTTTCGGAATTCTACATATATTCTTTGTTACATTGGTTATTTTCTTACATATTTTCCGCTCCCGTTTATGTCGTGAGAGTTTCCCCTGGTAGGAACCTTGCACTGTAAATAGCTCAATGTTTTTCTCCCATCTCACACCTTTTATTAAAATATAATACAGTTACGGGAACGAGCCTTGTATTTGCGTCCATATTTTATTTCTGCAACCATAAGTTCTCTTTTATAAGACCAAATTGAGACAACACTTAACCGTTCTTAAAGTATTTCCTACCTTTACTGTTCCCCCCATGAAAGTTCCTGTACCAACTCAACCTAACGTTGAACCCGGACTATTAAACCAAACACACATCGCTTTAAACCTCTTCGACACCATCCTTAAAACGACAATTAACCGGGCTGAACTTGAACAATCATGGGCAGCCATTGAACGAGACATAACTATCCAGGAACAGTTAGAAGCCAGACAACGCCAACGAATAAATCTTCTTTAGTTTCCTTCTCCGAAGGTTGACGTTTCTCCCTTCTCCATCTCTTAACCACTTTCGGATGCCTTGACATTGTACTTTTAAGCCTTAAGTACAAAATCGGGAACAACAGATTCCATATGATTGGTACTTTCCATTGTGACAACCAAGGGATGGGAAGTCCATCAGATGGGCGTGAAGAATGCATTTCTTCACGGTGATCTCTCTAAGGTGATATATACTAAGCATTCCTAGGGATTTATGCAGGAATCATCTTTGGTTTCTCGACTGAAAGTCTCTTTATGGCCTCAAGCAGGCTCTGAGGGCATGGTATGCCAAGATGAATGCCTACCTATTGTCACAAAGATTTGTACATTGTAAATTAGAACTGAATTTCTACATCCTTAGGACGACTAATTCACTTCTACTTTTAGTTTTGTATGTTGATGATTTGTTGATCACCGGTTGCTCAACTTCAATGATTGTTGTAGTCAAGAGGATTCTACATGACAGGTTTTTGATGACGGACATGGGTCTGCTACACTTCTTTCTTGTAATCAAGATCATTTAGGATGCATCATGCATCAAACTATCTCAGGCCAAGTATGCATGAGATCTCCTTGATATATTTCACATGACAGACTACAAGTCTACTCCGACCCCTTTCCTATCAGGAGTCAAACTTGAGGATGACGAGGAGACTCCACTGGTTGACAGTAGACTGTAAAAATAACTTGTGAGAAACTTATTGTATCTCACACACTCTAGACCATTACTCTACTATGCAGTTGGCGCAGTCTCCAGGTTCATGCAGGAGTTGCATGATTTACATTGGAAGGATGCAAAGAGTATCCTTCGATATGTACAGGGCACCATCACCTTTGGGATTCATTATGCAACAAACTCTACATTAGATATCATCGGGTTTACTGATTCTGACTGGGCTAGAGATAGCATTGATTGCAAGTCCACATCTGGTTACTCACTCAGTATTGGTTCTGGGCCTATCTGTTGGTTGAGTAAGAAGCAAGCTGCCATTTCTATATATTTAGCCGAGGCAAAGTACAGAGGGGTAGTTAACATAACCATTCAGGATATGCGGCTACAACATTTTCTCACTGAGTTGGGAATTCAGTTTCACCGGTCGATCATCATATGGTGTGAAAACCAGAGAACTTTGAAATTTGCAGAGATCTAGTTCAGAGGCAGAGGACGAAGCACATCGAGATCCATATGCACTACATACGAGACTTACTACATGAGGGGATCATCGACCTACAGTTATGTCCTTCAACAGAACAAACGACATATATCTTTATCAAGACCTTCACTGAGAAAAAGTTTCATTCTCTGCAAATTCGTCTTGGAGTGAAGGACACAATTACCTAACAACTGTATTTATTCATTTTACATACATTCTACCTTGAGGGGGGGGTTTTCCCATGAGGTTTTCCCACTTTCCCCACTTTATTTTAGTGTATCTTTTGTATTTGGGTACCTAACATGGCCTCGTTTCTGTGACCCATTCTTTATTTTCACCATAGTGATGTTCAGGGGGGTGTTGGAGTTACTTCAAAAACACCTAGGATTTATTTTTCCTAAGGTTTTTCCTTGTTTATTAGTCATAATTAGTCATTATCCAGTCTCCTATATGTTTGGATAGAATATTCCACCTGGAGAATATTCTCTTTCAGTTGACACTTCAGTTTGACTAGTTGAGTTGAGTCTAGACATTGCATTTGTTTTGTCACCATGATAATGAAAACTTGCCTTGGGATCATCACCAGACTAGCGCATTAACCTTGATTCCTTTATCTACTCCTCACTACACTTTATTTAGTCAGTTAATTGAAGACTAGTTGACTAGTTAACTCAGTTAGATGACAGTTCACTCCCGTAACTGCCTGAGAGACAAGACTAGGTGGAATTTCACTCCCGTAACTGTTGGTGTGTGTCAAAATCACTCTAGACCACCACTATGGTGCATTGGTTCTCCTCCAGTGTGCATTGGTTGAGTTATACAAAGTATATCATGTGTAAATTATTCATTATTCATAATGGTTAATGAGAATTCTTCCATTATTTCTCTCCTTCTTCTTTCTCAATTTCTCTCTGCAAATGTGTGTATTATTTTCTAGATATATCTATTTTGTGTATGTTCAACACATTTACAACCAGACAACCACCTTTTTGCAAGATGTTGAACTCATTAAGTTGGTGTGATCCAGATTATTTTCGGCACGAAATGAGAGCGAAGATATAATAAAGAAATGTATAGAGATATCTCAGATATTCAATAATATAATATAAATGTATTAGAGATGCAACAATAAAAACAGAGATACAATAATACACAATTTTCTATTAATGAGAGAAAATGTACAAAGACTATAAAATATAAGTGAAAGACTCGCTAGAATGGTGGAAGCTTATCTTTGATAAAAGTTGTGATGGCTACTCGCATCCGTAAGAAGATCATTTTTACAATGAGCCTCCAAAGACCTTTTTGACATAAGTAAAATCCTAAACCATAACCCAGGAAGATGAAAATCCAAAAGGTTTGCGGGCCCCAATGGGGGTAGTTGTTACGTCAACTTCCCGGGGGCGTAACTTTTTCATTCAATCTCCGTTTGGTGTGCTCAATACACTGTTGGAAAGGTCTAACTAAGAAGAACAATTTTCTACTGGTCCAAGACAATTCCTTTTTCAATCCCCTGGACCCCAAATCCCCAAACAATGTCATTTAGGGCATCAAAATGGCCCCAAAAGTTTGGAACCCGAAAAACTATCGTAAAACTGCCAAGGTCGAAAACTGTTTTTCGAGCTAGTGGAATAGGTGGATGGCCACCGAGGTCCACCTAGATCAATCCTCCCTCCGTAGGAATAAATGGTCTTCATTGTGTTGAGTTCCTAGGGGAGAGGGGAAAGCGATTGTTGAATCTGTATCTTCGTGAGTTGCTTTCCTTGCTGGAGACGTCGTGCTGCTTAGTTTGTGGAAGGTTGTCACAAACCTGTTGTTGGTGGGGTTGAATCTATTCAACGAGTCGGGCTACCTGAGATGACTGTGTGAAGAAGAATTTTTTTTTCTTTGCTGCAATCTTGTCAAGCTTCTTCTGTTGGATAGAAGGTGCTTGTTCCGATAATGTAGTGGTTGCAATATCCTTTTCTTCACATTTTGAACAGATTGTGAAGAAGCTGAATTTTGTAGTATGAGATACTAACTTGTGACATTGTTTAGGTGGAACAATAGTCGAAACTACCTATGGTATTCTGTAGAGATGACCCCCCAGAGAAACAATGACACTGCGG
>SNQJ01S0103899.1:30392-48588 GCA_010110895.2 Picea sitchensis
TCTTCTTCTTATTTTTCATCTTCTTCTTCAAAAATTTGTTCCATTGATTTGTTTTCTTCTTTCTTTGATTCTGGTCTACCTGTTTCATCAATTGTTACATTGATGTTTTCCACAACTTTGTTTAATCTTAGATTGTAACACTTGTATGCTTTCCTTGTACTTGAGTAGCCAACTGTAAGGTAGCTAGAGAGGTAGTGGGGGTCAATGTAAGGTGGAATAGGTCCACTATATTATTAAATAAGGCCTACTATGGTAGTTAGATATAATAAATGGGTATTTAGATATAATAAATGTAAGAGGACTTCTTAGAAGGTTTTACTTCTAGAAGATTCCTCCTCTAGAATGTTCTTAGGTGATGGTAGCACTATATAAAGGGTTTCAAGAAATGTAATGGGATATGAAGAAATTATTGTATTGTGAGCGGTAGCACAATAGGAGGATGCCCCCTCAAAGAGGCAAGTGAACAGGAGAGGATCCCTTCCATAATAGTATTCATTGTACGATGTTTCCCTACCTCAAGGGTTTGATAGTAATAAATGATATTTTGCATATTACTCTTGTATATTTTTTGTGGTTCTTTTGTATTCAGTATTTGGTTCTTAACATATTTCCAGAATCAGATTCTAAATTAGGGTTTGGCTCCTTGTCTTTGATCTTAGCCACCAATGACTATTTTGAGAGACATTCATCGGTGTTGTGCCAGGGGATTTTGTGAAAATCGTATCATTTTCCGGTGTCCTTCTTTTTCTTCCCATGACCCTTCTTTTCATGTTGCTTGGACTAGTTTTCGGGAGGTTGTTTGTTAGAGACTTATTTATCATACTTTGGTTATAGCAAATTTGCATACCCAAACTCCCGTTTATTTTGGTGCTTAAATTTATACTCAATTTTAACAACACATCGATAAGAATCACCGAGTGATGAGATGTCCAGAAAATACGTTTCAGTTTGGATGTATCTATGTAGAGCCCCATGTTATTTCAGAACGAAATGTCATTCAGAGTATTTGATACCCAACTTTGTGCGCAAGGTATGGAAGGTATTGGTGAAATATGGAACTGCTTGGCCCCTCTCTTTCCATAGTGTGGTCCATGTCATATACTGGTCCTCATAGTTTCCAACATGGTAATATTGTTCTTTTACCTCATCCACAAAAAATCCCAAGTGGGATCGACTCCATATATTCCAGACTCTTCTGTGGAACTTTTCTCCGAGTAAGTTTCCCACCAATGTTTGACATAGGGGAGATATTTAAGGAGTTCGAAGGTGAGATTTTCCCTATTGGAAAAATGGTGAATAAAGAAATAACCTTCTGGCAGATTTAATCATTTGTCTAGGTCATCCACATATATCTGACCTTCAAATATAGGAATATCAAAATTAACATGTACCTTGAAAGGAGAAGTTCTTCCAAAGTGGTTGTTTGATGAAGATGCACCTATTTCCATTGTCAAGAGTTGAAGGATGTGGGAAAAATTCTCCATCATTTCGTCCTGATGTCACGTGAGAGATTGCTCAAGCAACAAATTGATAGAATCGTCTACTCCATCGTTTTTATTTTCTTCTGCCATGGAGGGTTTATTGGATGTGCGAGGGCAATTGCATTCAAGAGAGACAAGATCGAGACCCAACTTTCTATACTCAGACCTCGTCAGGGACATGCACTAAAAAAAAAGATCAAAAGAAGCATGCTCTGATACCACTGATCTAGATTATTTCGACACGAAATGAGAGTGGAGATATAATAAATAAATGTACAGATATATCTCAGATATTCAATAATATAACATAAATGTATCAGAGATGCAACCATAAACACATAGATACAGTAATACACAATTTTATATTAATGAGCGAACATGTACAAAGACTGTAAAATACAGAGTAAAAGACTCGCTAGAATGGTGGCAGCTTATCTCTGAGAAGAGATGTGACGGTTACTCGCATCTGTAAGAAGATGATTGTTACAATGAGGCTCCAAAGGCCTTTTTAACATAAGTAAAATCCAAAACCCTAACCCCAGAAGATGAAAATCCAAAAGGTTTTTGGGCCCCGATGGGGGTAGTTGATACATCAACTTCCCGGGGCCGTAACTTTTTCATACAATCTCTGTTTGGGGTGCTCGATACATCCTTGGAAATGTCTAACCGAGAAGAACAATTTTTGATTAGTATAGGACAATACCTTCGGTAGTCCCTTGGACCACAAATCCCAAGAAAATGTTGTTTAGGGCCTCAAAACGACATCGGAAGTTTGGAACCCGAAAAACTACTGAAAAACTGCCAAGGTGGAAAACTATTTTTCGAGCCAGTGGAATAGGTGGGTGGCCACCAATATCCACCTGGATCATGGTGCTCAATGAATTCCTCTAACAAATACCTCTCCCGGAACCATTTCTCTAACAATTCCCATGAGACGTCTTCGAGGGCCATGTTCAGTTGTGGTAGGAGCGTCTTCCACCATAGAAGAGCAGTCCCCTTCAGTTGAAATACCTCCATGTGTACTTTCATGTTGGACGTGTAGTCATGAAGTTTGAATCACATTTCCATGTTATCCAACCATGCCTTGGTGATTGTGTCGTTCGTGGCACCCAAGAACTCGGGAAGCTTGACATTCTCGAGTTCTTTGTGAATGCTACCAGTACTGGCTGAGGTGCATTGGGGACCCTCAGGGGGTACAGGCTCCCTAGCATCATCTCTATCTATATGGTTAATCAAGGAATCTAACATCCTCTTAAAGGACCTCATAAACCCAACCACATACTCCACAACAATTTGCTCTTGTCCAATGACTTGTTCTTCTCCTTGGGGGTTAGACCCCTCTCGCATGGATGCTACTGGAGGCGTCATGCTTCCTCCCCTAGCACCACATCGTCTGCCTCTATGGAGTCCTCTATTCAATATGACCTGTAGGGACACAATTCAATTTAATTAGCGATAAATTATTAATCAACTATTTTAATATAGTGGAAGGCATAATGATCCCAAGTCATGGGGTTGAACCCGCTCTGATACCATATGTAATGGCCCCTCTGTTACGACTAGGAAAAACGAAGCACAAGCGGTAATTTTTTTTTAAACGCATAAGGAAAGTAATGTCAACACATAAATCATAACAGTGCATAATCGATGACATCATAATTAAATGCATTACAAGCGACTCATCATCATAATCAAATAACGACGCAACCAACACATCAACATAATTAGTATCAACACACAATTAACACATCATCACATTACATACCAACACATAATCAACAAGTATCATAAATGGCAATGCAAGATAAAATCATCACATAAAGATAACATAGAGAACTACCTGCCCAACCTACCCTGCAAGGTTAGGACCTCCAAGACACATAAACAATGCTAAAGACCATGATTCATTCGATTGATTTTGACAATTTAAGGTCTCAGGGTTGGCGAATGTTCTGAGGAACAAGGAGGTGTCTACATCCCACTAACACAATCAAATCCAAAAACAAACTAGATATATCAACAACACCAACAATAATCAATGACACAATAGTGTTCTAAAACCAATCACACCTCACATAAATTTCATGGCGCAAGAAAAATTAATTACTAAATCAATCATACAACGACATAATATAAGGCACAATGCATTCAACTTTATTTTATTTTCAATGTGCACAAGCATAAATCTACTTTACTTCAAGGCACATGATTAATAAACCATTTAATTCAACAATAATCATCATTATCTCAAGGTGCGCGCATGATCCAAATTCCAAATTAAACATAAACCAACACCATTGAATGTGCGCTATTAATCTATTCAGTTAGGAAATCATACATCGACATTTCAATTTCAAGATGCAAGATTATCTAATTATTAAATCGTTTTTGCATCGACATTATTGCAAGGCACATTAAATCCAATTACTTAATCATTTACACATCAACAATAAATGATTTTATGGTCTGAGGTAACCTTCGAAAATAATGGATACCCTCAGCATTTCTGATGGATTTTCACCTAACATCTTTTACCTTGTATCTATGCATTGTAGCGTTGCATTTCCCTATGTTTCAGGCATAGGAACCCACTCGTTTTCAAACACAAACTCTCACTACTTCTCTAGGTCACTTGAGACATAACATCCTTAATACAATGATTGGTTTATTTGTGGCAGAATCCAAAAGTTTTGCAACTATAGGGTTTTAGTGAAACTTTTTATCAAATAGGGAAAAATTAATTCCATCTTCAATTTAAATAATATAGGCCATGTAAAAATTTGATCTCAAGGACCATGCAACAATTATTTTAGAGGTCTTTTACTCAATGACCTATCCCGAGGAGGACTTCTATAAGGAGACTCCCTTAGGAAGCATAAAAATTATCTTTACCACCCCTAAATTTTTACATTGAAGTAAGATATTGAATGATTGTTGGATTTCATGATTTTTGATCTACTATTAGCCCTCAACCCTTAGAACTTAAAGCGCACCTTTACTCCCTGAATGTATTGACCCCACTACCCTTTTTGCGCAGATGGAAAAGTAATGAAGGAATGTTTGTTCTAGATGATCGATTCTCGCGCGCATAAATATTAATGTTGAATGAATTTTTGGTGGACCTTAGTCTTTTGCACAATTGGAAATATAATTTAAGGATTGTTGTATTAGATGATACCCTTCTTGCGTGCACTAAATTATAATGTAACAAGGGTGCTTGATGTAGACATGAGACATGTTGTGTGAAATAAATTATTACTGTAATGTATGTTGATTTAACAATTATTACTTGCGCCTTTAAAATTTATTAAGGTATGATGGATTAAGATCTAGTTTCTATTGCACCTTGATTATGGATGTTTCCTTATTGGATTAGAATTTGGTTAATTTGTGCCCTTAATTATTATTGAAATCAAGATATCAACATTTAAAGATCAACGAGGAATAAATTCCTAAGACCACATTCAAGACGAGGTTTGGACATTATGAGTTTACCATTTTACCGTTTGGAATGGAAAATGCCCCAGGGGTATTCATGAGCTTGATGAATGGGGTGTTCCGCGAATACTTCGACAAGTTTGTTCAAATATTCATGGCCAACATTTTGATATATTATCAGACGATGGAAGAACATGATGAACATTTGCACTTGGTACTACAATGCTTATGAGAGAAAACATTATTCGGGAAACTATTGAAATGCTCTTTTTGTCAATCGAGCATTCATTATTTAGGGCATGTCATCTCCGGCGAAGGTATCATCGTGGATATAGTGAAGGTAGAGGAAATAATGGAATGGGATGCACCAACGAATGTACCCGAAGTATGCAGCTTCATGGGTTTAGCGGGATATTATCAACGATTCGTCGAAGGTTTTTCGAAGAGCGCAAATCCGACTATGGAATTACAGAAGAAGAACAAGAAGTTTTTATGGACAGAGAAATGCACAGAATAATTTCAAAGGCTTAAGGAGTTATTAACGATAACACCGATACTAAAATTCATTGACATGGACGAGAAATTTTTGGTATGCACCGACACATCCAAGGAAGGCTTAGGGGGAGTCTTGATGCAAGACGGTCGAGTGATCGCTTACATCTCAATAAAGTTAATAAATCATGTGCAGAACTATGCGACGCATGATTTTGAGTAATTATCCATTGTGTATGGCCTGAGAGTGTGGAGACATTACCTGGTTGGACGAAAATTCGAACTGAAAACAGACCACTGTGGTTTGCAGCACATTTTTACGCAAAGTGACATGAACATGCGACAAAGGCGTTGGTCGGACCTATTTAGCGAGTATGATTTTGAGATTACCTACATAAAAGGAATAGTGAACAAAGTGGCAGATGTGTTGAGTCGGAGACCACACATATTTTATGTGATACCTCTTCAAACGAATCTTCGTGAAAGATTCTAACTCTACGGTGCGACGACGACTGGTATAAAGAGGTTAAGGAAAGTATCGGGAAAGACACCATCTTGGTACCAAAATTTGAGGGTTTACTTTGGACAACGATGGATCAATGAGGTTTAATAATCAAATTTGTGTAACAACTAACGATGAGTTGAGAAGTTTGATCTTAAACAAATCTCATAAAGCAATATGCATGGCTCATCCAAGAGTCATGAAGATGAGGGCAGACCTTAAACCCTTATCCTTCTAGAAAGGAATGAAGGCGGACATAGTCAACTACGTGGTGAGATGTATAGAATGTCAGCAAGTGAAGGATGAACATAGATATCTGACGGGAATACTACAACCACATGTTATTCTGGAATAGAAATGGGAGGTCATTTCAATGGAATTTATTTTTGGATTGTCGTTATCGTCAAGGAGGCACGATTCGATTTTCGTGGTAGTTGATACTCTAACGAAGAGTGCACATTTTATCCCTTTTCGTACGACTTATTAGGCACCAGATATAGCTAGATTATTTATCATCGAGATTGTGAGATTGCATGGACTGCCTAAGAGGATCATATCTGATCGAGTATCAATGTTTACAGGACGATTTTGGACAAGTTTCCAAGAGGCCTTGGAAACCGAACTTAACTTTAGTACAACGTATCACCTAGAGACAGATAGGAAGACAGAAATAGCGAACCAAATTTTGGAAGATATGTTGTGTATGTACGTGATGTACCAACAAAAGCATTGGGAATAGTTCTTGACACTGGTAGAGTTTTCATAGAACAACAACTATCAAGGCACCATTAATATGGGGCCATTCGATTTTCTTTATGGGAGACCATGTCGGATGCCTTTGAGTTGGGATCAACTCGAGGATAGGGTCCTGGTAGGACTTGAAGTGATCAAGGAAATGGAAGAAAAAATGCAAAGGATAAGACAATTGATCAAATAAGCGCAGAATCGACATAAGAGTTATGTCGATGCACATCGTGTTGTTCATAGTTATGAAGTTGGTGATTGAGTCTTCTTGTGGGTAAAACCGCACAAGAGTTCGATCAAGTTTGGGAATGGTTATAAACTCTCTCCTAGGTTTTTGGGACCTTTCAAATTTGTGGAGAGGAAAGGGACCATGGCCTATTGACTAGCCTTGCCTGATTCTTTGAGGCGTATGCATGATGTTTTTCATGTATTTGTTTTGAGACATTATGTTAGTGATCCTATACATGTGATTGACATGAGTTCCTTGTAAGTGTCAGACAAGCGTGCACTCATGGTGGATCCGATCCGCATTCCATACCATCACATTCGACAGCTACAACCTCTAACACTCGATCAGGTCAAGGTCCAGTGGGACAATTATAGTGCACACTTGGATAGTTGTGAGGACGCATATGATATGTGCCAACAATTTCCATTTTTTTTATAGTTATACATTTAGATCTTGTCATATACTTTATTTACTCCAAATTATATTGTGAAACTTTGGGATGAAGTTTCAAACAAGAGGGGGTGTATTCAACATCCTGCTCTTGGACGCACATATTTGACTTATTTTTTGAGGAAACTTGCGTGCAAGTGATCCAGTTTTAGTATATGGTTGTCTGTTCACTTATGGATGCTTATGATGATGTTGGATTATGATGTTATGTTATTTTATATATATGTATAGACATGTGCTATTGATGGGTTTCTCCCGAGTGTGCAGGACACTTGACAGATTGAGGATGCAGATGGAATCGATGGACCTCCTTGGACTCTGGATTGAGTCAGGGAGTAGACTGTATATGGTTTGGCTATTTCTGTTTATGCATATGTGACCTATGATCGGGTATATTATGATGTTGTTTTTGGATCGTTGACATGTTTCATTGATGGATGCTGGATGACAATTTCTTGCTAATCAGAATCACATTAGGAGGAAAGGGGCCATGCACAACAACCAGAAATTGAGGGAGAGGTGTGGTAGAAGCCTTGCCACAGCCTACTAGCACTCTCGGCGTGGCTTGAATGGTAAGTTAACGATTACCTAGTACGATTGATCCACGATTTCGTGAGGATAGAATGAGAGAGTCGCTCACGAAGATTCTAAGGGGTGTGCAATAAGGCATGGTCTGTATTCCTTAGAGGCCCTTAGTCTCTCGCAAGGTCACCTGATGGAGTATTGACTCCAAGGGTTGGACAACTACCAAAATCAGTCAAAGGAGAGTGGCACCCTTGGAACACATAGCGCGTCTTGAAGGGGACATCGCGTAAATAAAACATGAATACATGTGAGTGACACCCTTGGAGAATGTAGTGCATCTTGAAGGGCACGTCACAATTTTAGTAAAGGTGAGTCAATGAACCTAGGTGCCTAGAAAATTTTTTTTTGTTTTGACATGGTGAGCCTTAAAATAAATGATAAATGAGTAAATTTTTATTAATTATAAAATTCCCTTAAGAAAAAAAATTCTAAGCCCAGTTGAAATTTAAGCCTAGGTCTAAATAGGGTAAGGAGACAAAAAACTAAATAATCAATTAATAACAAGGGGGATGAAGAAAAATCAAGTTAATAATTTAAAAGAGAAATATTTTATCTAAATAATTAATTATTGATTATGTGTAAGACATGCTAAATTGAAACTTAGACAAAAAGGGGAATGAAATGTAAAAAGGAATGTGGAAACATAGAAAGGAATCTAGTCTAGTCTAACTAAAGAGCTTTCCTAAATAAAACACAACTAAGTTTTAGAAAGGCGTCGGTCAATAAAAGGAAATATAGGGAACAAAGGGACAACAAGGAGCATTTTTAGGAGTGCTTTTAGGATGGGTGAGGGAAATTGACATTAAATTAAATTAAATAAATGAATTTTTGGTGCAACTAAGGGATCGAGTGACAAGTGTACGAGGGAGAGTGTTTCCTAATTAAATTTTAATAAAATGAATTAAACGTGCAATGGAAAGTGGTCACTAAGAACTCTATAAAAGTAATGGTTGAGAAGAGGATTGGATCACGACTGATATGCGTAAGGTTATGCTGTCAAAATTTCTTTCACTAATTTTTCTTGTGGGAGTTGGGATACCAAGCTCGAGGAAGAGAATGGTAGCTGGACCTTGCGTGGGAAGCTGGGAGATAGATTTTTCTCTAGTTTTGTGTGTGCAGCCCCTTTGTAGCTCGGGGGGACAAGGGGGAAGAAGAGTACCCCTTGTGTTGCTTGGGAGGTGCCGGTGACATCTTCATTATTAGCAAGTGAGGAGTTGGAAGGAGTGCAACGTGGAAGGACTAATTCGACATCATTGCCTTCGTTTACGGTATTCCTCACTGAATTTTGCAATTGAAATAAGTTAAATTGTATATGGTTTTAGAAATTTTGTAATCCGTAAGGGGTTCCTAATGTAGTGTGGATGAAACGTTTTTTCTTATTTATTTTAATTTTGTAAATATAGTGATGTAATTAAGAGAGATCATGTCTTGAATTTAGGGGTGCCTTCACTTAGATCTAGAACTTCCTTGGAATTTGTGTTCCGATGCTTTTTATACTTGGAATATTTTCCTTAACCTGCCTCCGCGAGATCGAATCTGTTATAATATGGATTTTCCCTTACAGGGATAGGTCGGTGATTTTTTCCTTGTGCCTTCACCCGACTACCTTTGTCTTGAATTTTCCAAGTATTTATATAGTTATGTGTGCGTTTATGCAGTTATCACCCAACGTTTTCCTTGAGCCATATACCTAACATGGAGATTACACCATGTGTTTCCAGTGGTCAACTTTGTGTTTTTACCTTATTAGTTATTTCTGGTATACGAGATTTCTCATGGTTCTACACCTCACCAACCCCATCTTTCTGATGCTATAAATTCTTTTAATTCTTAGTGTTGTGATGTTATCATTCTACTAGAACGAAAATAACCAGTAGTCCAAATATGGGTTGGTTGCTGTCAATTTAACCTTAGATATGTTTGTAGGTGGATGGTAAAATTTTGCTTGACAATAGAAAATTAAAATCAACTGAGCTTTACCGTTATAAATGTTGATTAGTTCCCTTATTCGAAGATAAATATATTTGTTATCCCTTCAAATGTTTTTATAAAGAAAATAATTCTCTACCGACTTAACCACAGACTTATCCTTTAAATCTTAGGTTACATTCATTGATTAGAATTGTCCCAGGACATTGTTAAGAGGATTAAGATCTGCGCCCGTTCGATCTCACTCCTGCCATTGTTAAACCCAAAAATTTCATGTGTGTGGCTTTAAAAAATTTTGCCCATTTTCAAAGCTTCATACTAGTGGGGTTACCGTGTGCCTCAACTAGATTGATGTTGCGCTTTTGTTTGTCCTTCACTTCTTCATTTGATTATTGCGCCTTGCCTTTACTCACAACGATCTTTTTTAATTTTGAACCATGCATTTGCCCAATAACCTTGCATTCTTACTCAGGTGAATTTCTTGCTATTACTCAACGAATTCACACCTCCCCACTTTCTATGTGTTCACATCCCTACTCAGCAAGTTTATACACCCCTGCCGATTAATTTTTGCATGCCCATATGCTTGACTGTTCGCTCCGTTGGGGAAGGACACGACCCTCAGTCATTTAAAGTTAGCAGACCCAGTATCCTTACCCAACGTAAATCCCTCTATTTCCCAACTTTGTTACCTTTTTCCCTCAACGTAATTAACTTGGGAATGCAGTGAGATACTCTCTTACCTCAGTGAAATTGTAGCCACATATTTGCATTGTATAGGCGTGTTCCTCAACGATTTACTAGCTGGGTAAAACTGTCAAAGGAATTTCGTTTTTAACCTTTGATTTCCCTCCCCAACGATTTTTTAGCCCGAGGTAACCTCCGAAAATCATGGATACCCTCAGCATTTCTAAAGGATTTTCACCTATAAACTTTTACCTTGTATCTCTGCATTGTAGCATTGAATTCCCCTGTGTTTTAGGTGGAGGAACCCACTCGTTTTCGATCACAAACTCTCACTAATTATCTATATCACTTGACACATAACATCCTTAATACAATGATTGGTTTCTTTATGGTAGGATCCAAAAGGTTTTCAACTATAGGGTTTTAATGAAACTTTTTATCGAATAGGGAAAACTTAATTCCATCTTTAATTTAAATAATACGGGTCGTGTAAAAAATTGATCTCAAGGACCATGCAAACATTATTTTAGAGGTGTTTTACTCAATGACATATCCCGAGGAGCACTTCTATCAGGTTACATTGAAGTAAGATATCGAATGATTTTTGGATTTCATGATTTTTGATCTATTGTTAGCGCTCAACCCTTATAACTTAAAGTGCACCTTTACTCCCTGAATGTATTGACCCCACAACCTTTTTTGTGTAGATGGAAATGTAATGAAAGAATGTTTGTTCTAGATGATCGATTCTCACACCCCTAAATATTAATGTTGAATGAATTTTTGGTGGACCTTAGTCTTTTGCACAATTGGAAATATAATGTAAGGATTGTTGTACTAGATGATATCTTTCTTGCGCCCATTAAATTATAATGTAACACAAGTTCTTGATGTATACACGAGACATATTGCGTGAAATAAATTATTATTATAACGTATGTTGATTTAACAATTATTACTTGCGCCTTTAACATTTATTAAGGTATGATGGATTAAGATCTAGTTTCTATTGAACATTGATTATGGATGTTGCCTGATTGGATTAGAATTTGGTTAATTTGTTCCCTTAATTATTACTAATGTATGATTGAATTATTAAATATATTCTCTTACCCCTTGTGAAATAAATTCCATATCTCATGTGCATAAATTGTTGGTGTATAAATGATGGATTTACTGAATAAAATGCTCGCACACAATTCAATAATGTGATGTATGACTAGTTGAGTAAATAAACTCCTTGTGCACGCTACAATCTTAATGTAATGTTGATGGTTTTATATTTAGTCTTCTTGCACGAAGAGACAATTTATTATGACGAATGATTGCACATTTGATTGGGATTCACGCCACGAATAACTGATAATTTATTTTGCGCCTTGGATTAAATGAGGTATATGATCTGTTATGTGAATGATTACTCGGGTGCCATGTTTAATTGTGGATTAGGATGGATGGATTGATGAAATTGATTATCATTGAGGTAGTTGATTTAGCATAGTAAGCTTGACTTGATTGTGTTAGTGGGATGTAGACACTTCCTTGTTCCTTAGAATAGTCGCCATCCCTGAGACCTTAAATGGTTAAAATCATTTGGAACCTAGGCTTGAGTGTTTCTTATGTGTCATGGAGGTCTTAACCTTGCAGGGTAGGTTGGGTAGGTAGTCATTTCATATTCTCCATCTGATTGAATGTTGTTGTAATTTATGTGATAATCTGCTATACTATTTATGATTATGATCCAGGTGGATATTGGTGGCCACCCTCCTATTCCACTTGAACCCCCACCATTGCTTCTTTAAGTTTTTCAGTTTCCACACAATTTACTATTTTTAGCAGTTTTTGGGTCCTGAACTTGCGGAGCCGTTTTGAGGCCCTAAACGACCTTTTTTTGAGAAAACAAGGAGCAACATGGAACAAAGTTTGATGTTACTCACCCAAAAGTTGTAGTTCTCAGATAGATCTTTCTAACAAGGTATTGAGCGCGTCAAACGAAGATCATATGCCAAAATTATGTCCTTGGGAAGTTGATGTACCAATTTACCCAAACGAGGCCCATAGTCTTGGTGTTTCATCTCCTAGGGTTAGGTCTTTGGATGTTTAGGGTTTTCCATTGTTTCTCAATAATAATAGGCCTTCGAGCCCCATTGTAACACAGTTCAGAGGCCAGTAGCCACCACATCTCTTCTTAGAGATAAGCTACCAGCGCCCTAGCTAGTTTATTTCCATTCTGTCTGTAAGCATATTTCAGTCATTTGTTATTAATGAAATGAAGGCTTATTTCCATTGCATCTCTGTGTTTATATGTATTTTTGTATTTCATTGTGTTCCTACCTAAATCTGTATCAGTGGTATCAGAGAGGTCTACTCGTTCTCGATCCTTCTTTGTAGGTCCCCAACGAGGACGGGGTATAAGGAGTTAGGGATCGATCTAGTTGAACCTTTGCAAGATATTCTTCACAAACCCCGATGACCACACATGGGGGAAGAAAATAAAGATGAGGGAGCAGGAGATCCTATAAAAATGTTTCTCAAGTAGGCCCTCAAGAAATAAAGGAACACGATGATGGACAACTTTGCCCAGATCCTTCAACGGATGCCCACTAGCAGCGCATATACATCCAACAACCACTTTGGAGGCTCCACTCCTTTTAAGGTACAAGTAAACTTTGACATTCCCATATTTGAGGGAAAAAATAGATGCATATGTCATAGATAGATGGTTGAATCTATTAGAAGGATATTTCTCGATTCATGACTTTTCCAACCGAGAAAGAATTATTTTTGCACTCCTCAAAGCCACCCCCCATGTCAAGGACTGCTGGGAAACCTATTGGGAGAAACAAGGCGAGGGGGAACCCTCTATGTTCTCGGTCGCACCCACTTGGAATTCTTTCTGAGACGCCATCAAGGAAGAATATTATCTCGTGGGGAGCTATGAGGACAAGTACATACAATGGACTACGTTGCGGCAACTAAGGGACCAAGATGTGCATGAGCTGACAAATCTGTTTCATGCCCTACGCACAAAGTTGGGTATCAAATATTCAGAGAAACATTTGGTGTTAAAGTACCACAGTTGTCTGCACATATACATTTAGGAAGAAATGGAGTTCCACTACATCTCCTCTCTTGGTGCATCATACCGATGTGATGCCAAGATTGAGCATAAGTTCAAACAGAAGAAGTGGGACTTTGGGTCTACGAATTAGAATCAAGGGAAAGGTACCCCCAATACACAGAACAAAGGACCAAGCCAAGGCGGGGTGGCCTAGGACAACCCACCAAATCCGAAAGCAAAGAATAACACCACGAAGCCCAAAAAGGACACGGGGAAGTGGTGTGAGTTCCATAAGAGCTTCACCCACAAGACAAATGAGTGTCGGGCCAAGTAGTCACTGGTAGCTAAGTTGAAGGCTTCTGAATCAGATGCATGCTCCGACTCTGAACTAGAACCCAACAAGTGGAATGACAGGGGGAAGCAAATTATCGATGCATAGCCCAATGCCACCGTTTCCACCGCGAAGATACAGAAGGAGGAACCAGAAGACCCAGAAGAGGCAAAGTGTCTCTTCCATTCCAAGATGTGGGTAAATGGTTTCCCGTTGCAGTTCAATGTCGACAACGACAGCCAAAAGAACCTCATATCCGTAGATATTTTGAAGCAGCTGGGCTTGCTGACCATATCACACCCACAACCATACACCATCGGGTGGTTGCACCAAGGATGGGACCTCCACGTCAGCCAGAAATGTTTCCTTCCCTACAACATCAAGCCCTTCACAGATGAGGTAATGTGTGACATTGCTCCTCTTAATGATTATGTTGTATTATTAGGCCAACCATACTTGTGGAAGAAACATGCTCTGTATGAGTCCAGGCCTCGTGTTTCTATTATCACTTTGGGCAATAAGATGTAAAAGATACCAAAGATAGAATCACCTACCACCATCTCTTTGGTTACTACAAATCAATGTAGTAAGCTCATTTCCAAAACCAGGAATTTTTTTTTCCTGTTGATCTGCCCTCAGGGAAAGAACAATATTGTGGCCATGACCTCCAGACAAGTTCTCTCTACATGACGAAAACATATGGATAAGATATTGGATGAGTATGAGGACATATTTACCTCACCCGCGGGAGTGCCTCTACACTGCGAGGTCAAGCACCCCATCGATCTGACCCCAGGTGCGTTGTTGCCCAATGAAATCAAGAGGCAGGAGATGTTGCAGAAAGGTCACATCTGGTTGAGTTCATCTCCCTGTGGGAGCCCGATCATGTTGGTGCAGAAGAAGGATGGGACTTGGACACTCCTCATTGAATATCGGGCACTGAACAAGATCATTGTCCGTAATAGGTACCCAATCCTACAAATTGATGACCTTCTGGACCAACTCAAGGGGGAAATATTTCAACAAGATTGACTTGAATTCTGGGTATCACTAGGTACCAATCGAACCCTCTGATGTGTGGAATACTGCCTTCAAATCCAAGGAGGGCCTTTTAGAATTGTGGGTCATGCCTTTCGGGTTGACAAATTCCCCTGCAACCTTCATGAGGCTAATGGAAGACATCTTGCGGCCATTCACCAACTCATTTGTAGTGGTGTACTTGGATGACATTATGATCTTCAGCTAGACTTGGGAAGAGCACCTCCACCACATCCGACAGGTCCTCCAAACACTGCGACCACACAAGTTGTGTGCCAATTTAGAGAAATGTACTTTTGGCATGACCCAGGTTCTGTAAATGGGATACATTATTGATGAGCGGGGGGTCCATGTGGATCCAACAAAGATCCAATTCATTCGACCACCCATCATGGCGCTAACCACTGTGCTCAACTCTTGTGGTCACGATACTTCCGATTGGCCGCTTCTCTACACAAGCGATCCATAATTTGGCCACACATACAATAAGCTCTTGGAGGGTAAGCAACATCCCAATTTTCACCTCCAACATCCCAATATCACAGTAGAAGCCACTGCTAAACTCTTCCTTGAACAAGTGTGGCTACACTTTGGGATCCCACAGTTTATTATCTTAGATCGGGACAACAGGTTCGTCAGTACATTTTGGTCCAGCCTCTGTTCGATGTTGGACACTAAGCTCACCAATTCCACAACTTTACATCCGTAAATTGATGGCCAGGCAGAGGTTGTCAACCGGATGATCGTACACATTATGCGCATGTACAACTCAAAGAATCCAGGCAAATGGGATGAGATCCTCCTTTATGTTCAACACAACAAAAACCGGGATCTCCATAGCTCAACCAGCCACAACCCCTTTCAAGTGGGCTTGGGATTCCATCCACTATGTCCCATTGACATAGCCATGCCATTTGTGGCTACTCAGGAAGATTTAGCTCATGTCTAGTCTGAGGCTGACAAGGAAAATAAATTCATTGAGCACATTCAACATATCCGCGAACATGTTCATGAAATATTGGATAGATCCAATGCTAAGTACAAGAAGTGACATGATCAACATCGAGTGCCACACAATTTCCAGGTGGGCGACAAAGTGTGGCTACATTTGCAAAAGGAGTGCCTCGTTGGACCCCACCGCAAGCTTCTCCATCTTCTATATGGATCGTACACCATCACCAAGGTTGTATGGGACAATTCCTTTGATCTCATCATTCCACCATTCCTTGGTCTGCACCCAATGTTCAATGTGGATCACCTTTGGCCCTACTTTCCACCTCTACTAGACACATCCAACATGGCAGAACAATTCACACCAACAGAGTTAAATCCAGATTGCATGGAACAGGCCACAACTAATCATATCATGGATACATAGATCAAGCGCACCTGAAAACAAATGATACTTCTATATTGAGTTGTCAAAGCAAGCCAACTCCTCCACCAAGGCAAGTGGCTCACCAGTGACCAAGTTTAACAGAAGTTTCCTCATCTCATGGAGGAACTCAACGCAATGTGGACCACTTCTTCCTAAGGGGGGAGGAATGGTCCAGGTGGATATTGGTGGCCACCCACCTATTCCACTTGGACCCCCACCATTGCTTCTTTCATCTTTTCAGTTTCTGCACAATTTACTATTTTTAGCAGTTTTTTGTGTCCTGAACTTCCGGAGCCGTTTTGAGGCCCTAAACGATGTTTTTTGAGAAAACGGGGAGAAACATGGATTGATGTTCAATGTTTCTCACCCAAAAGTTGTATTCCTCGGATATATATTTCTAACAAGGTATTGAGTGTGTCAAACAAAGATCGTATGCCAAATTTACGTCCCTGGGAAGTTGATGTACCAATTTACCCAAACGGGGCCCATAGTCTTGGCGTTTCATCTCCTAGGGCTAGGTATTTGGATGTTTAGGGTTTTCCATTGTTTATCAATAATAATAGGCCTTCGAGCCTCATTGTGACATAGTTCAGAGGCCAATAGATTCCACATATCCTCTCAGAGATAAGCTACCAACGCCCTAGATAGTTTATTTCCATTTTGTCTATAAGCATATTTGAGTCATTTGTTTTTAATGAAATGAAGTCTTATTTCCGCTGCATCTCTGCGTTTATGTTTATTTCTGTATTTCATTGTGTTTCTACCTAAATTTGTATCAGATTATGTGTTTCTATCCTTCATTGACAAGTTGAGTGCATCGTTAGTGATCTCCATGATGTGTATATGGTACTGCTTTACTTATGATGTTGTTTCTTAGGCACTCCAGTGACCATGTGTTCACGTTATGTTCTTAATGAATTTTTTTTTTTTACTTTGTACTCACTTGTTTCTTAGGCATACCAAAGGGATGTTACAATATTGATTTATTAAAAAACTTAAGAGAAACATGAAGAACATTTGAGAATAGTCTTGCAAACGCTTAGAGAACACCAACTTTATGAAAAGTTCAGTAAGTGTGAATTTTATCAAGATAAAGAACAATATTTGGGAAATGTAATTTTTGGTGAAGGAATCTCGATTGACCTAGAAAAGGTCAAGGCCATCCTAAATTGGCCAATACTAAAGGATGTGTCAAATGTATGATATTTCATGAGCATCATAGGTTTTTATCGTAGGTTCATATAAGGGTTATCCAAACTTGCTTATCCAATAACTTCATTACAAAAGAAAAGAACTAGATTTAAATGAACAAAAAAGTGTCGAGAGAGATTTGAAAAACTTAAACAAATATTAACAATGACACCTATCTTGAATATAGGATATCCACATAATGATTCGGTGGTCTGTACTAATTCCTCAAAAAAAGGGCTAGGAGGATTATTGTTAGAGAATGATCATTTGATTGCTTACGAGTCATAAAAACTGAAAGATCATGAAAATAATTATGCACTGCATGATTTGGAATTAAACTTTATTGTTCATTCTTTAAATATGTTGAGAAAATACTTGTTGGATAGGATATATTTTTTGAAATCAAATAATTTCAGTCTTAATTACTTTTTCAATCAGCGAAAATTGAATGCAAGACAAGAAAGATGCTTAGCTTTCTTGAGTGATATTATTTCGAGATAAAAAAAATTAATGGAAAAGAGAATAAAATATCATATGCAAAATGGAATTTACAAAAGTAATATACAATATAATTTAAAACAAAAGAAAAATCAACAGTAGAAAATGATGAAATTTATAAAAGAAAATTACAAGAAAATTTATAGAATGATGACAGAGGTG
>SNQJ01S0103899.1:56983-69958 GCA_010110895.2 Picea sitchensis
TTTAAGAAGTTCTCTTACATTTATTATATCTAATTACCCATTTATTATATCTAACTACCATAGTGGGCCTTATTTAATAATATAGTGGACCTAGTCCACCTTACATTGAATGATCTCCATTATTATCACTATGGGCCCTCTAGCCCCCCCCCACTACCTCTCTAGCTACCTTACACTAGGTGTCCAATCTCCTCGTGTGTACGCTTTCGGCATCTAGATTTGGTGTCCTCCCTTAGGAGGAACAAGTACTACATGTGGTCAAGTTGCTCTGTTAGTACATGGTCTACTCCCTATATTTTCCATTGCTCCAGTATGTTCATGATATTTATCCCTTCCCTTTCCACATGGTCTCTGAGTTCTGAATCTTCTGTGCCTACTTCACTTGGTGTCATTTCTGCCTCTGCCTCTGGTTCTTGCATTGGGGTGTTGTCATCTCTGATTTCGCCTTCCATCGGATTTGCGAAGCTTCCCTGTTCCTTCTTGTTGTTTGGTCGGTCGGTGGGCTCGTTTGGTGTTTGTTCTCTGAATTCCTGATATTTTTTCGTATCCTTATCAACTTCTACCCCTTTATTGGTTTTATCCCATCCTTCTAGGTTATTTCGGACCTCTGGGTTATTTCCTACTTAGGCTTTTCTCTGCTTTTTGTTGGCTCTGCTTCTAGGGTTCGGTTTAACAAACCCGTCCTCATCCTGCTCTGGTTTGGGGTTTTATGTTTCTTGTTTTTTATTAAGAGGGCATTCCCTGATCAAATGACCATGTTCATGGAACCTTCTACATCGGAAGGGGATCTGCTCATAATTGATGTTTTGGATCCATTCCTCATCCCTGAATTCGAGACTTATGGCTTATGGGAGCGCTCCTGACACATCCATCTCTATACATATTCTTGTGTAAGATGTGTATCTCCTTTTCAGGGTGGCTTATGTGATATTTATATATTTCCCCAGCTTATTCCCTATTGCTTCAAAAGTAGAGGGTAACAAATAGTCTAAAGGTAGGGAATAGAGTCTCAGCCAGACCGACACCTTTTTGAAGGTCTGCTTTTCTGGGGAGAAATTTTCCTTCCATGGTTGCATGTACAATCCTGCTAATGCATGGAAGTATGGCCCTCCTTCAAATAATTTATCTCTGTTTTCCATGTTTATGAAGACTGTTGTGAAGAAACCATTCGAGCCCAGATGGAGCTCCACTTCCCCATTTGGCTTCCAGTGATATTTGATCCAGTTGTGTAGCGTTATTTCAGTGGGCCACAAGCCCATAAATTTGCAAATTAATGCATGCGCCTTCATCTAATCCCTGTAGAGTTGCGTCTGTGGATCCTCCAGTATCACCTTGGGTATCAGTGTTGATTTGGGTTTGCACAGGTTCCGCCCTTCTTCCCGGTTGGTCTTATCTTGCGTCTCGTTTTGGGTTTCTCTGGCTTCCTCTTCCATGCATTCACTTTTTCCCTAGTTCCTTTCCTCACCTTTTCCTGGGTCAAATCCTGAGGTGCCTGTCATTGGTGCCTTGAAAAATATGCCCCTCGGCCCTTTCCCTCTATCTACCACTACTTGTTTGTATGAGGGGGTACCCTCATAGATTATTGTCATTAAAATAAAAAAGAAATAGAAAGAAAAGAAGAACACATATATGATATTTGAAAGTAAGATTAAGATTATTTATTTATTAAAAAAAGAAAGATATTTTTTTTGAAGAGAGAGGAAATATTGTTTGTTTATAACTGATATATTAAAAGTACACTAGCGCGTTCGTCATGTAGAAAGGTAAGTTCAAGAGTACAGTTAATAAATAGAAACAAACACCGAGATCTAAGTATCCTTGCATTTTCATTATGAAAACCAGAACTGTTTTGAGTGTAAGACAAATTACACGTAATAAACATAAAAATTAAAGTTACATGTAATAAACAAATTACACAAGATCTAAGTACTCGTTTTCCATGCCAAAGTTAAAGTCAGGTGTAATGTGAGACATAAAAATTAAATAACGACATGGCTCACCTGCACTTTGCCATCTTGGATATAAATTAATCAACAACTTTTATGGTTCCTGTTGGGCTGCAAAGGAAACAACTCGAGCAAATGGTGTTTCTTTTCATCTTCTTCGACCCGGGAACCTATCATAATATTGCATTCACGAGGGAAAAGTGTGCACTCTGTAAAAGGAAGCAGCGATCCACCTATGTCGTTGCTGAAATAGACGACATGAATGGCTTCACATACAGTGTCATTCTGAGCAGATTGTGTTCCTTTGGGAAGCTCCTTTGACTTTGTCCATTTTCTCAAGTCCTAGCCCCCTTTCCCTCTTGTGGAGACCAAGCCCTTAATACTCTTTCATTTGACTTGATCTGCACCAGTGATATATTTTATTAATATATATCAAGTGGCTTTACAATTGACAATGCTAAGCTCACTGTTCTTATGTACACAAGTACTCTTACTCAAAATATCCTAGTTCATCACTGATGTGCCTACTCTAGCCCAAAACATATATCCAAGACAATCTCTCCAAAAATATCCTAGCTCACCAATCTAAACTATATCCTAACTCACCAATCTAAACTATATATTTTTACATGGGGTTCAAGCTAAGAGTATTACATTAAGTAAAATGTCAAAAACAACTTAACATAAGAAAACACCAAACCCATCTTAACAATAGATCTTGTAAACACTATTTCCATTGTTTTTTTATTCCTTCAACTACAGGTAAAATAAATCTATACAAGTACTAATCCAACCATGAAAATAAATCTATATGTATTGGTAATAATTGAATTATTAAAATTACTCAAGTAAACTACCAATAAAAAAAACTTCTTACCTGTAATGAAAATTTTTACAAACCAATTGAGGGTTCCAAGATCATGCGAGAGGCTGAAGATAGACAGAGGTACAAAATAAAAAATCATTATTAAAACTATTAAGAATATTCAAAATCAAAGTGAATCAAATTATAATTTACCATTGGATCAAGAGGAACATATCGGGGCCTGAGAGCTTCCCCCAATTTCATTTTGATTGAGAGACAACGCATGCACCCAATTCTTTTGTTGTTCCCGCTTCTTGTGTGAGTGAGAATTATGAAACCAATAGAATACATTATTTTCTTCTATGTTCCCGTGAAGTTTGAGTAACTTCTTAATTCACTTTGTGCGAGTACGATCAGGGTTATGCTCACCAGCTTCGAACAACAGTTTCAAAATCTCTTCCTGCCTTTTGGTGCGTTTCCAATGGGGACATGTAGTTTCTTCTTTCTTTTTCATGGAAAATCTTGACTATGCAGAATCTGCAGTATGAAAAACAGACTCATCTTGTTGTGCTGAATTTGGATTCATATCCTATATGCAGGCAAGCCTCAATGAACGAAATCAAAGGGCCGCACTTCCTCTAAGTTCTGAATGCACAGATTGCAAAACTCTCAGTGGAAATATATAACAAAATTTAAGCGAGAAACTGACGAGGCAATTTGAAAAGAAAATTCCTGGCACGAGGGAAACAAAAAGATGATTTTTAATTATAATAATTATCATTTTTAATTATGAGTTGTAAGGCACGAGGGAAACAAAAATATGATTTTTAATTATAATAATAATTATTTTTAATTATAATAATTATTATTTTTAATTATGGGTTTTAAAGCACTTCAGTGCTATAGATGCAATAATTGTAGGCTTACTTTTATAATTATTATTATTGCTATTATTATTATTTTTAATTGAGACATCTAACTACTCATCATATCTCAACATCTCTCCCATAATGGAATGTAAAGAACTTTGTTTCTATCGATGCAATAACCAATATAGATTCATCTTAACTTAGGATCTATCAAGAGCCTAGAGGGATACATTAGAGGTTCCTCTCAACTCTTGATTGATCCAGGATTACCATAAATCTATGGTGATTTAATACATTAATATTAAAGTATTAAAAAATAGTAATATTAAAATATTAAAAATCAGACGAGGATGATTGTGTGGATAGTAAGAAAAACTATTTTCTATGCTTCCCAAATCAGATAAATCCGGGACTCAAAAGTGGGAATCGCTCCATTTTTAAATGAGCTCTCTCTTACATAGAAAGCTACGGAGACAGACTTGCGTAAAATTCGATTTTATCGTATTTATTGTTAGAACAAAAAAATAATGAAAAAAAGGGGCAAGGTTATTTATGCCATCAATTGGTCCAAATACTTAATAAAGTTTTACCTTAAATGGGCCTTAATTTTTAATTAGTTTCAATTTCCTTAATAAGTATTAAAGACTAAGGAACTCGTCAAATAATTGTAAGACTTCCTTAGGAACCCAAGAGGATAGATATACACATCTTTTCCCTTCAGATTCAGGGATGGTTTACTAATCAACTTAGATTTAAGTGTAATTTAATTGGGGTTTGATATTTTAAAGTGTAATTTTTGTTATATTTGGTTTCATTGTTTTTATTATTGTTGTTTTTTTTAATTAAGTAGGTTTTATTTATTATTTTTTATTATTGTTGTTTTGTTTTAATCTAACTATTCGTCATATTTAAGCCTCAACATTTCCTCTATAATGGACTCCAATAACATCTCCGATTTTATTTTTATAATAATAACTATTATTATTAATTATGAGTTTTAAAGCACTTCACTCATGCAATAACTTAGGCTTACTCTTGTAATTATTATTATTACTATTATTATTATTTTTAATTGAGTCATCTAACTACTCATCATATTTACCCTTCAACATCTCCCCCATAATGGAATGTAAAGCACTTTGCTTCTATAGATGCAATAACACCGGCATAGATTCATGTTAATCTAGGATCTATCAAGGGCCCAGAGGGATACGGCCGAAGATTGGTCCCTCTTAGCTCTTGATAGATCTAGGGTTACCATGAATCTATGGTAGTTTAATACATTAATATTAAAGTATTATAAAATATAGTATTAAAGTATTAAAAATATTAATATTATAAAATATATTAATATATTAAAAAATATTAATAAATTTTTTAATGATGATGATTAACATCCACTTCCAAGCATGACATCCAGAACTGTTTATGACTGGATAAGAGAAAAATGATACCACCAAAAAAAATGACGTCTAATGAACACGAGTTAACTTTACATTTCGATTGGATAAGAGAAAAATGATACCACCAAGTATATATGTGTGGACATAATTCTAAAGATCAGAGTCTTTGAGAGAAGCAATCGAGCAGTATCTGTACTGGTACAGAGAAGGAGCCATTCACCACTTTTCCTCCCAAATATTGTTGGCCAACTTGATGGTGTTTCGTAACTATTTGATCGTGATCTGAGGTTCCCGTCAGGCCGCAAAGGAAACATCTCAAGCTATTCGTGTTTCTTTTGATCTTCTTCGGCCCGAGAACCTATCATAATATTGCATTCACCCGGGAAAAGTGTCCAAGCAGTGATCCATCCATTTTTTGTCTTTACGGGAGGTTGATTCTGGTGAATTTCTTTGTGACTAATCATAAGGTAAAATACATAACAAATTAAAAAATGAGCAATATATTTAAAACTGGTTTGTGTAGTTTCTTTTTAAATACTATTTAAAGAAATATTCATAACTAGGTAATAATATAGTATATAATATAGGAAGATAAATTTGTAAAAAATCATTATTGGAAAAAAAATATTTAATGTGAAAGAATATCTCTTTAACATATTTTTTAACTACTCATGTCCAATTACTTGGTAAATTCTTTTGTTTATTGTTTTGAATATTAGATTTAATATGGAGATCAAAAACCATGTGTCTCAATGCATATTTAACAGTAAGATCCATAAAAACTAAACTAATATACATTATCAATTTAAACAAAACAAATAATTTAATGTAAACATTTTATAAATCCACTAATATTCAAAATTCATAATTATAATCAATTGGACAAAGGAAATACTACTTACCCTTATTGAAAAACAACCATAGCCATTGAAGGTTCCACATAATGTTAGAACAGAAGATAAACAAAGTTTAAACCAAAATGATAGGTATAACAGTATTTAAAAGAAACTCAACATAAAATACAATTTATCATTGGTTACGGAGGAACAAATTGGGTCCTTAAATCTTCCCATAATATCTTCTTGATTGAGAAAGTAATCTTGCTTCGACTCCAATCATGAAAATAAATCTATATGTATTGGTACTAATTGAATTATTAAAATTACTAGATGTTAATATTAATAGAAATCATGAAGTAAACTACTAATAAAAAAACTTTTTACACATCAACATAGGAATCTATTTCCTCCTTGAATGATTAATAACTTATTACATCCATATAGCAATGGAACTCCTCCTCCAACCACTCATTTCCATGCTTAGACCAAGAGCACATGAATCAACAATAATGAGGAAAACATAGGCAACTATGATCAACAAGAATGAACCAAGGAGTGAAATCCCATGAACAAATGAATGTACCACCCCAAACAAACCAAGGCGAGGTTTAAATAGCAAGGATGTGGCCTCCCTAAGATACTTGTGCACCCCAAGACACAATTTTGTCTCCCAAAGAGACTCACACTCCCCCTCACCCAATGTGGGTAAAATAAATTATTTTAAAAAGGAGATAACCCCTCAGTCCCCTATGATTTTAAAAAGGAGATAACCCCTCATCCCCCTCTCTCGTGGAATCATGGCCTCTTATGTCCTATCATTGTTCATATCATATCTAGCGATATATTTTTATTAATATATATTGAAGTATTACATCTCTAATAACTCCATCCTTTTCAAAATTTCCGGCTCACCATCCTAAGTCATATTTACAAAATGAATTCTACTTCATAGGGATCCAAACTGAGGTGTTACATCCCCTTCCCCTTATTTTTTTCATTGTCCTCATTGTTCTTAATATAACAAATGTACTCTCTTTGGACTTTAATGTGCACAAAAAGACCATCTAATGATCATATACATAGGCACCCCAGCCTAAAAACATGCATACATAGCCACTTCGTCCCAAAACATGTACAATGATCTTCAAAAATTATATTTTCGACAGTAGTTCCAACCAATAAGCTATCCTTTCCCGTGAGCCTACAAAACCCAAGGATTGTACCCCCTTCTTTGATCTGCAATCTTTCAAGTTGTACCACTTATGTTTAGGGCTGCAATGAACTTGGCAAGGATGTTTCAAAGTTGCAGCTCCAAGAATTCCAGCTACAACAAATCCACTGGACTTTCTTTGTTCCATGCATTTGTCATTGAGCTTGATTTACCTCTCATTATCTTCTTCCCTAGATTCCATCTTCAGTAGCCAACAATATCATATGTATTACACACATACAATCATAATCAGATATCATCATAACAAATTTTCAATCATTAATGTCAAATATATTTTACACTGGAAAACATAATCTCCCAAGCATTAGCTTATTTCTCATAATTCGTTTGGATCTTGTAGAAACATGAATTGGTCATGTTTATGGACTTACATTCCTTAAATATCCAATACCATTCTCGATGCAGTTTCCTCAATTTCCACATAGCCAAATAGATTGTAAGTAATTTTAAATTATAGTTTCAAAAACTATTTTATATAGAAAAAAAAAAAAATTAGGCATGAGGTTTCTACTCATAATGTTTGGCTCTTGCAACAACATGAATTGGTATTCTTTATGGGCTTACATCCTTCCCATATCCAAGGCCATTTTCCCTGCAATTTTCTCAACCTTCACTCAACCCAACAAATTGTCAGTGTCTCATGTACAATGCATATTTTCATGGAAACAATTACAAAAATTCACAAAGTAATCTCATAATTGCTTACATCAATAATTCAATAACTTCCATTAATCAAACAATTAACTAAAATGAACCCATCATTCTCTACATATGTATTATCAACTAATATTTTCATTCTCTTAGCCATTAATATTTTCATTACTCTGTTCCTGGCATAGCTTTTTTGTAATCCATCATTATGTAACTATTTTAAACTATGAATTTCTTGTTCAATATCTAACAAGTCCATAAATGTTCTCAAATTCAAGAGTTATAAATAACCACATCATTTCAGTTGTTAGCACATTCATTACTATGCAATATAACATGTGCACACAATCACCAAAACACAATGTTTATTTATTTTAAATAAAAACAACTCTATCTCAGCATGCATCTCTGCAACCCTGGCACTTGCACACTTTTACAACTTACACATGCATACCTATTCAATGCACCTATGCATTGATTTCATAATGTACAATTCATGCATGGCACCATGCTAAATTATAAGGTTTGGAAAATGCATCGACACATCATCCACACACTTCCTATTGCTTTCCTAACTATTTGGCCACCCTCCTTTTCAACTGAAACACAACACCAAAATATAGTTCTTTGTTTATGTTCAGTGTTGGAAAAAAGGCTGCAATCCAAACTTCAATTGTAAGTAGGAAGAATATAGGATACTTGGGTGGAATGATAGCCTTCCCATATCAAATCATGTCATGTCCTTGCACAAAACTAACTTCATTGGAATTTATGTGTACAACATGTTTATACCTTGTTATTTTCTTTGATTGTTAGTCATAACCAACACATTCCTACATGTTGTTATGTAGTATGAATGCGTTATAAGTTAATGATTGTTATAAGTATCACATTCCTTCATCCTTTACCATATAAGATGGTAAGTCATTCCAATGAATGGATTGAAAACATATAATAAAATTACTTTAAATGTTAAATTCTGAGCGAATAAATTCTTACCTAAATTCCCTTTCGTATAATACATCAAATTCATACTTATATAACTTCCATTTAATTGGTTTGATGCTACCTGATTTATTGGTATCAATAAGAGTTATTATTCCTCCTTCACCAACTTCTTATTCCACATTCATCTTCTGGTTGTTCCTTCATATGGATGGGATCCGTATGCAACACCATCAATATTTTCAAGAATACACTAACTTCCTTAATGTTGGCACAATAGCCACCATTAGCACTCTAATACTCATATAAATAAAAATATAATACTCCTAGTCTACAACATGTTATATATACTCTTAAACATATTCACATGTACTACTGCATATCTATCTATACTAAAAAAAGAATCATTAGCATTCCCATGAGTTCCCAAGTTCTCTATCTTCATGCATTATATATGGATATTCAACGTCCATTTCATAGAGATTTGCACCACTTATTTCATCATGTACAAATCCCTTTGTTGTTCTTGGTTGTACTCAAGGCTATTGGATTCTTTTCCTCATTCTTGAAGTCTTATTACATATTCTTTTTAAAATAAATTTGCAAATAATGCACTATTTCACCCATGAAATTATTATACTTGTAGCATGATTCCACTCCACCACTCTAATAACAAAAGGTGGAGGTACTAATTCAAAACTGTATCATTGACACCTGGAGATGATGCACCTAGAAGTCACTAGAGGCCTTCTCCAATTTTCTAATAAAAATGAGCTTCCAAGCACAAAATATGGGTGGTCATATGTCTTCCCCTCAGTAGCTTTCCAATGATTATTCTTTTGCCTCAATCTGATCTCTGATATGGAATTTATTTCTCTGTGAAATCAAAATGTTCATTCTTTTTGCACCTGTTTTTAAAGGTACAATAAATCTCATTGGCTATATTCAGTCAACTGTAGAAGAAAATATGCAAGGAACCAAGATTTATTTTATGTTTGGCATAGATTAATCATAATTGTGAACACAACAACTTTCATATTCACAATATATTGCTCCAGTAAAATTTTGTAACAATATAGAATCTACAACTTTTTCCTTTTACATGAATATTCATTTCTTTTTTTCTCAAAATATCCTTCTCAATCACCTCTCTAAATCCAATTGTGATATCATAATCCATTTCTTCTCTTTGATATATTTCCAATGGTTTTTTTTGCTTAATTATAAGCTTAGACAAAACAATTATTCCCATTTGAGGTTTCTAGGAATTTCCTCCTTTTTGTTGAATCCTTTCTATCCAACGTAGCCTCTACGTGGACCCACTCCACATGTATTGAATGAGATAACCGATCCATTGGTGTACACATGGACCTATTTTTTATTGGTCAGTTGATGTGTTGGGACATGCAATTCCTTCGATGCAAAAAGTCTCCAACCAGGCACTGGGATCTAGTGGATCCCTACACTAAACACACCTGAAGGTACTCTTGGTTGTTGGTTATCTGGTTGTTCAGTCCTGAAAACCATATCCCAATCGAGGCCTCAACTCACTGAGAAATTCTCCTCAATCGAAACTCTGACCCATGCGCTTCGCTAAGGCCCTTGCAATAGATATGCACCTGCTCGGTGGTGTTGTTCTTTGGTGCCGTGAAACTATCCTAAGATTTCAATAACAAATGAATGGCCTAGATATCTCGTCCTTGCAAATCTAGAGGCTTGGGTATAACCCTATGTTAGAGGGAATGTATGGCCCATTCCTTTATCCTCCAACCTAGTGTTGACACCTATCCACTTCCCTTTGGTTAACTAAATGGCACCTGGTCTCTGGCTCTTGACATGGTATTGATGTGGCTCTGACATGGTAGATGACACGATATTGACATGACATTGATGTAGAAATGGAAACATCACACTGGCCCATCGATCACTATGGAATACTATTCCCTCCTAATTGCATTGAAGTGCTTCCAGTCCATTCCACTGGGCCACTGGCTCACCAGGTTTCCCCCCCCCCTGAGGCACTGAGCCACTTCGCGCAACCATTTTCGATCCTCTGCTAATTCTTATCTTGTCCACAAGCCCACTGGGGCACTAGGCAATCTCATATGATTCTATACAATCTTCTTCTATATTATTCCGGTTTGGTCCACTACTGATCAGAGCTCTGGACCATCGATCTCCCTGCACACAAAATTACAACTAACTTCCTAATCAACTCTGGTTGGGTCACCAACTAGCTAGGATACTGGGCCACAGATTTCCCCATGCAAACCTTTATCTGGATCCCATAAAATACACCCCGGTTCGATCCATCATCCCATTGGGCCATCTTCCAATCGATCCACTGGGATCCCCATGTAAGCATCCATCCAAAAATGGATGACTCGATGTTAGTAAAGTCACCGACCCATCAGGACAAAAGTTGACATTGCATGCGACTATGCATGGTTTTGTGGCTTCTTTTTCATACACAAGTAGCATAACTTTCCATTTTTCTTATAAAAAAATCATCTGACACCCCTCCGCATGCATGTGGGATAAATAAAGGTAATTTTACATTGTATATTGACAATGGAGAACACACATGGAGGATTGATAGACAATTGAGCGTTGATTTTTCAAAATGAAAATTTGTCGATTCTAATGCTCATATTGTGAAGGGGAGAGTTTGTTGGAATTCTATGTCCATGGAGGTTATATTTTAAATGGTAATTAGGGCCCAAAAAATAGTTTTTAACAACAAAAATCTCTCCTTTGATGTTGTCCCATGGAAATTATTTAATTCATTCAAAAAATTCTAGTTATCATTCCAGTCCATGCGATGGAATATCGATCAGGAACATTGTTAAACTCATCATGCTCTTCCTATATTCTCAAACCTTTAACACAAGTAGTAATATAACTATTTCCCTCAACAACCTTAGATTCAACCTCATATTCATCAGCTAAAGTGTAAACCAATTATTAAACTACTAAGGATCATCCCTACTCTAATATTGAAACATCGAATAGTTTATCCAAACCAACGTAGTCTCCTTTTATGATATTATCAACCAGTTAACCATTCCAAGAGACATTAACTACTACATGCACAAAGAATGGAAGAAAAAGTGTATTGGGTCGGCTTCATGGATGTCCATAGTAGTTAACTTTCATCCCAAAAGGAAACTAATCCAAACCACTTATGTTGTATAGCAAGCCCTTGAAGGCCCGACATTGTAACCTATAGCTTTGATACAAATATTTGGCATACCCACCCACAAATAGGTTGGGTCACACTACCTCAAAATCCCCTTCTAGAATGTTCTCATAGCACTTTGAGACTAAATCAATACAATAAAAATTAAATACTCTTCTATGATACCCCTGGTAAAATACCCATATCATCAAACCAAGGAATTTCTTCCCTGCTAAAGATATGATACCAATATTTAATTCAGATTTACATATTGGACTGAGTTTTAATTCTATTCCATTCTTTAAATCAAGAAACATGGATTCAACACATGAAATTAACAATATTTATGCTCAAACATCCAAGAAATGAAAAATCTTCCATGCACAACAATAATCAATAAGCATGCACATGAAAATACATCTCAAAGATAAATTTACACAAAAAAATTATAAATTACACAAAAAACAAAGAGAGACCTTATCTTTAATTAAATATTTCACCAAATGGTTGCAGACCAAGAACATTCTAACCAACCGTATATGTTGTTGTTCTAAATCTCAACAGCAGGTCACCCCTAAGTCAGGGCTACGAATCCACAAGGATGGGTCCTAGGCCAAATGTAAACATATAAAATTTAGCTAACATGCTCTTATATTTTCCATCCACATAAAATTTCCAATTTCCATCTCTCTTCCCCTTATGCCTACACAACCCAAAGAAATGAACCTCTTTCTCTTCCATGTCATCCCTTTGGTTGTTCCAATTACTTTCCAAGGCTCTAGTTCTATTTGTAAGGAAATGTCAATGTCGGAAACTCCAAGAATTCTCAGTTGTGGATAGTTCTTTAAGAACTACCATCAACATCATGCACACATGAATCCATTCCCTCGTAGAATGATCAATAAATTTTTAAAGAAATATTTAAATCATACGAGCCTCCAACCATTTGTTTCCATTCTCAGACAAGGAGCACACGAATAAACAATAATGAGGAAAAAATAGGGAACCATGATCAACAAGAATGAACCAAGGAGTGAACAACCATGAACAACAAATGAATGTACCAACCCCAAACAACCATTAGGATGGTTTAGATAGTAAGGACATG